>CAAKHC010013675.1:0-42263 GCA_901007825.1 Macroramphosus scolopax | reverse complement strand
CATCCGTCCATCACGATGGGAGTGACAGCGAGATCCGTCTGTGTTTCCACGAAAGAATTCAAAATCCATCTCAAATAACCTGCTGACCCACATTTGTACGAGAATTTCTGTCTTGGTTGTGAATCTGCACACAGCTGGCTTCATAAAACCCTGAAACAAACCGGCCACACGAGCGCTCCGTCGAGGAGCTGTCCGTTTAAAAAAGCTCTTTGTGTGTGTGAATGAAAGCGACAGCGCTACAACCGAGTCCTGTAAGTTATCTTTGGGCCCAGATCTTCTCCCTCGGTTCACTCGTCCTGGGCCGGAGCCATCCATGCCTGCCGCCTATCCCCGAGCTCGCCCACAATCCTTGATTAATGTGGTCTGGGCGGGAGCTGTCAGAAATGGCAGAGAGAATCATGGGATTTCTCCTTCAGAGCCCCAATGACACCCAGCAGCTGCAGGAGTAAACAGATGACTAACCACTGGCCTTTTGGCAGCCTGTGGAGATTCACACGGAGGGAGGGCTGCGAACGTTGCTTTGACATTTAGGTGGATTAGAAAGTTCTTGGGCTCTGCTCTCGTGGTGTCAGAGGTGGCTGGCATAGTAATTATTTGCGTCTTAGGTTTTTCTTTTTCTCTTCCGATTGACCCCCGATCGCAGCGGAGTAGCGTTTCCCGCCTGCAGCTCTGCAACATGTAAAACATGTACGTGCTTCATTTAAAAACACGGCACATTCTGTTTGTGCTACTGCAGAAGGAATAAAAGGTATCTTACTTAAAAAAAAAAACAATTGTCATTTCAGATCATGTCCTGCTGCAGATTTCATTCCAAATCTGGGGCTGAAACTGTCCCGAGGCTGCGTTTGTGTGTGAGGTACTGACATATCAAAGACTCCACCAGACAACTGCTGCTGGTGGGTTTTTTTTTTCCTTCTTGTAAATCACAAATAAATTACTATCCTCAAAACACTATTACTCCTCCGGAAATGAAAACTCACTCATTGTGAACGTCTCATATCAGGTAAAAAACTGGAGAGAATGAATTAACCTTTGTCATTTTAATTGCTTTAGTGACAGCTGTCCTCTGGTGCTGGAGCTATCCTAATGCACATACGGCGGGCTTGTCAATTACTTTGCTGGTGAATAGATTAAAACACCACAGAGGATAGAGTCATTTCATTAGTCAGACTTAATGCCCCGCAGACATACCCAGGTAGGAACACTTCAACCCTAAATATGCAGCCGGTAAATTAACAATACTATCAAGAATGAATTGTGGAAACATGAAATTAAGTTTACGCTCTATTAAATTCTGTCGCACTTCTTCATATATTACAGTACATTTGGTCCACGGATCTTTTCCCTCGGAATATTCGGAGGTATTAAATAAAAGCAGATTGAAATGCAGGGCACCTATGAGGCAACGCTAATTGCCCTAATGGATGTTAACATCACAGCGCTGTCAATTCTGCAGCGTTATGACAGCGGCAACTGTCTTTTTTTTTTTGCTGTTTGCACATCTCTGATCTAATGTTGTTCGCCTTTGAAAGAAATTACGCCGCTTTGGAATATCTGTCAGCTGGATGTCACGGCTGCTTTCAGCGCCAAATGTACACGTCTCCGCCCTTTAACACAGTACATGAAGACGAGCCTGTTCACACGTTTTATCAGGCTGCTAAGCCCTTTTCACGGACTTCACACTTGTGCAAGCAAGTATCAGGGAGCACTCCTATCAAATTAAATTGGATGTAACTAGAGAACGAGTCTTAATTCCTACATTGCTGATGTTACAGAATAGAAAGAGTTATTAGGCATACAGTCTTCTGCATGATGACTGTATAACATCTACATGTATTTAAATAATTCAAATACCAAGTTTTTAATCACACCAATCGATCCAATGACCACAATATATCGATATATACGAATATACCAAACAAAAATATGAAAGCCAAACAAATATTTTCAGGAAATAATGTAAGACCAACAATATGCAAAAGGGTCCAGACACTCTCTGCAGCAGTCGGGTCGAGGCCTCTGCGAGGACGACGGACAGGAACGCCTGCAGACGACTGACTCCCGGAACCGACCTCTGAGGCAGACGTGTTATTATTATCAATATCTAACAACCGGTATGATATATAATTATGATAATTGAGTCATTTATAGGGCTGTACCTATCAGGAATGTATTATCAGTCAATCAGCTAATTGATTATTTCAATTAATCAATTAAAACATTGAGTGATAAAAATTTCTGAAAAAGGCACGTGACACACAAGACGAAGTGACTTCTGACTATATAAGTGACAATGTTATAAAATAAGAAAAATATGGGAACTTTTTCTTCATAAATGATTAATTGATGATGAAGATTAGGATTAATTCTGTGCCTGTTAAAATAATTTAAAATAATTTATCCAGGAAATATTTCAAGCACTCAATGGTTTAATTTTTTTTTTTACTTTTATTTAATTGGAAATTCACAATCTTAGGACTTTGGGCTAATGGTGTATGAAAACAAACTATTTGAACATGACACCAGGGGTTGCAGGAAATACTAAAGGTCAGTTCTCATAATTGTATGACCTTTTAAAGACAAAATTAATATAAAAAAAGATGAATCATTAATGATAATAATCAGCCAATCAGACTCTCTCCCTCTCTCTCTCTCCCTCTCTCTCTCTCCCCCGCCCAGATCACACAAAAGGGGATTTGTTTCACACCACCAGTGTGTGTGTGTGTGTGTGTGTGTGTGTGTGTGTGTGTTTGTGCGACATGCAGCTTCATCAAACCACACACACAAGCACTGATGTGCGAAGATGTGTTTGCTTTTTGAAAATGACATGAGATATAAGAGGATTACATGGCTCATGAATATGGCTCTTTTCCATCCTCTGATTTATCGCTTGTTATTTTCTGCCATGTCCTCATCTTCATCCATAACTGGCTGTCGCGCAGCACAAAGGCGGAAACTCCCGAGTCAGAATAGCTCAGATTTAATTTCAGTTAAGAAAAGAAGAAGAAGAAAAAAAAAAACAGTTCTGTGTTTGTCTGGTTGCCTGTACGTAAAGAATATATGTGTGTGTGTGTGTGTGTGTGTGTGTGTGTTTGTGTGTGTGTGTGTGTTTGTGTGTGTGTGTGTGTGTTTGTGTTACGGGTGCACTGATGCCAACCTGCAGCAATAAGGCTCGTTCATAAGCAGAGAAAAGAGCAACTGGTTGGAATGTATTTTTATAACACACAGAACTGTCAGGGAATATTTACTGAACCGGCGGCAGCGGGGAGACGATGAACGATCATCCCCCCTGTCAAAAACGTCTCAGAAATACATGACGGCATTTAAATCAGACAATAGAGAACTCGAAAAATACTGGAAAAAAGGGGCAAAGAAATTCATCAGTGCATTAAATTCTACCACCACACCCGGTCACATCTCATAACATTTATAGTCAGTGTTAATTGTGACTTTATAGAAGGAGCAGACCAGATTCCCGATGCCTGAATATATAGTGCAGTTTTCCTCTAATGCCGACTGGCAGGTAGAACAACCAGCTGGAGCTGCGGCTTAGTTTGCCATTGATTTATCTGTTAAACAACCTCTCCTGGTGCTTCCACTACTAAAAGGTGAGACGCGCAGCCAGTGTTTGTGACAGAGATGGACTAGGCGCGGTGGCACAAGAGAGAGAGAGAGGGATGATGCGGTTTTAAAGAATGCATCACCATTAAATCAAAGAGTAACCTTGAACGAATTCAGGCAGGTGCCAGCTCGCCGACATGCCTTGCCCTCAGTGCTCGGTGCCACGGAGCATGCCAAACAGCGGGGAGAGAGCGGGAGAGAGAGCTGCAGCGCTCTGATACAGGTTGGGCCGGTTGTGCTGGGTAGCGGTCCAGCTCCTCCCTGACCAAGGGCATTCACACTGACAATTCCCTCCACTTAGAGCTCAACATGTGATAGGCCAACGTATGGAGTCAGAGGCATGTTGATGTCCTTGCAAACTACCCCTGAACAGTCGACAATAAATGGGAATCCTACCCCATCACTCAGTCTATCGTCTGAACAGAAAGTGTTTGCACAGATGGCGCAGAGTTGGAAAACAGTGGTTCCGCACAACCCTGCTGCCTAATGTTTGCACCTGCTCTGACCTTTTCTCTCTCAGTCTCTTATTCAATGCTCATGTGTGTGAAGGAAAACAACGGAAAAGGTTTTAATATTATGAGAAGAAACACCAAATGTGACTATGAAATCGCTTTTATTATTTCCCCGTATGCTTCAAGACAAACTCCCCGAGCTATTACAGGGGTTTTAGTAGAGCAGACTAACAAGGCATTCGAGGGTAGCCTGGAGGAGGAGAAATTAAACCCCCAGCGGTCCTTCAGCGACAGCAGCTGAACTTTAAATATGACTTGTTCATGCAGATTACTGAATCCAGAAACAACATTTATTTACGCTTTTTAATAAAGCAGCAAAACCTCAGTGGAAATTCCTTGTAGTGACGCCTGGTCGCACTGAACTCCCCATATTATCAGTCAATAATGTATTCTTGGTTGTTACGGTAGAACAAACGGGTTGTGCATGTTAGGACTGTATATAAGATGTAGGCGCGGTGACATCGCTCATTGGTTTGTGGAGTCTTGGCTTTTTGCAGCAGGAGGTGACCATATTTGGACAAGAGGGTGGAGCTGGAGAGGAACGCCATGACCCTGAAGGATACACATTACCGTCTTATTTTACTCCACATGGGACAAACAGTTAGAGAATGAACCTCACGCTGTACGGAGGAATAAACTTATAAGGAAAATGTTAGCAAAGGTAGTAGATCAAATGAGGAGGAGGATAATATCTAATAGACTTCCATGTAGAGATACATCAGTCTGGATGATCAATATATCGCTTCCATGATCAATAATTTACATTAATCATACGTGAAAACACCAATCTATATCGCTTTTATATTCAAATCCCTGTTGCACTTTCATCATTTCTGCCAACGGTTCTAGGACTAGTACAAAAACCAGAAATTGGAAAAATGTGGGATTTTGGAACAAAGACGTGTCAAACGTACGCCAGATATAAACATTTCCTTTAGGAGATAAAATCCTGAACTGAACTCAACACAACGAACAGATATAATCCATAGTTTATATTTCCTTGTAAGTTGATATAGATGTTACTGTGGTAAAAGGGCACATCTTATATTGATCTCAGGCCGCTGAATCAAATCAAATTAAAACTTGTATCAAAGCAGACTTTGAGGAATAGGCAAATACTGTACTGCTGTCTTGATAATTGATATAAAAACCTACTGTGGAAACCTGTGACTTACATCCATGACTTCTAAATAAAGAGACGTATTTTTGCTACCAGTGAAGTCTCCCCCTACTGGACATTTCCAAGAATACAGGTTTAATCCACTTCCACATTTACTCCATTCTTTAATGCAGTCTATGGTCAGAAATAAAAGAAATCTAACTAACCTCCCCATCACATCACTCTGCTTGCCAATTAGATTGCTAGGCAGAAACAATCTGCGGTATATAACTTTTAAATTTAACTTCCACTACTTCTCCCCCATTGATGGAGACATGTCGTCCATCTATCTCAGCCCCCGGCTGCAGTAGTTCCTCCACCATGAGTGGCTGCTGCAGCGGGGCTGTATTTCAGCATGTTGAAGTGCATGGAGAATTCCCATGAAGGGTAAGGGATTACGGATTTTGGCCTCTAAGCTGCCTGGATGCCCAGTGAGGATGTCTCTGAGCGTAGTAATCTTCAAACACCACGCAGAGTGATGAGTGGGCACTGAGGAGTTCTACTCAGGATCTAAATGTGTTCCAGCAAGTTACTGGTGAGAAAGAGAAAGATAGCAAACGGGAGAGAAGAGAGAGAGAAGGAGAGAGCGGGAGGAAGGGGAAAAAAAAAACGCCATTTGGTGCAGAAATGGAAAGAATCGACTCAGTGGCTCCTTCAGGCAAGAGACACTTTTGATCCTCTGACCTGTTTTGAGCTATAGTCTGTGTCGAAAACTCGCAGCGAGCAAGGATTCATATTGGAGTGCTGCGAATGTAAATGTCATGGTTCCCCATCACCACACATAACTGCGGAAGGAAAAAGTCAATTGAGCAATTTTTGGGGTCAGGTCGACCCTTCTCGGGGGGGTGGGGTGCAAACCCTCATAATGAGGGCACGCTTCAAGTCTGGTTTAGACAGTGTCCCAGAAAATGGGCCACTCCGGCATTATCCGGTGAAAAGTTGACGGCAGTAGAATATGAAACGCATAAACACAAAGAAAACATCCTGAGACGGAACCCATCACGAGCTAAGTAAGGAAATGTCAGACCAGATCAATGATGATGCACAACCCCTGATCAATATCGGGAAGGAATTTTCTCTGACTTTGTCCTGATTGAATTAAAGATCACTTAATTTAGGGCCCTGATTGTTTTTCCTGTCTTATTTGAGTGAAGTCAAATTGCTTTGATAGCATCACGGAGCCAAAGATAAGGTCGGTAAAGGGGGAGAAGGAGAATCAGATGAGGTGAAGGACACTCGTCTTTATGGAGATTGTATCCTCTCCTCAAGAGACAGGTCTATCTGCTCAGCCTGGAGAGATGATGTCAGAGGTCAGGGCTTGGAGGGTTGTCCATCCAGGTGCACAGGAGAATCTCCCTCAGGAAATAAGAGAGTATGTGAAGATAGTAAAGATGCAAAGAAAAAAAAATGCTGAATATAACAAGTTTTTTTTTTTTTTATCGTATTGCATACAAGATGAAAAGGAGATGTAAGTGACCTCAGGGGGCGAAAAGGATCAAAGGGTTCAGCGTTCCCTCGGTGATAATCAAATTAAGTCAGCAAAGCTCTACATAAAAAACACACTTTCCAAATATAAACCCATAATCTACTGTTTGAATGTACCTCGGTTTGCTGATCTGTAAAATTGTGTGAAGTGTCTGCTGCTGCTCACAAACTCTGCAGCACGAACCCAGTCAGAGGCCACAAACAGGTACATCAATTTGGCGCATGACAACAAATTCCCTTTAGGTGACAACAAAATGTACATGCTATTAGATCAGCTGCAGTATACTGTGATGAAATAAATTGAAGCCAGCAGATGAGAGCTCGGGGGCCCCAAACAAAGGATGAGAGTATTAAGGTGCACTGCGCTTCCTTTGTGTTGCACTGCCATCCTTTGGACGAGTGCAGTACTGAACATTGGCAGATGTTTGACATGCAGACTGGTCAGGCCAGATGTGGAGTAGACGTAGAATGAAGTCTAACACACAGTTGTCTTATTTTACAATGAGACATCTGGTTGCCTCCGAAATATATAATGTCAATTAAGCATATTGCTGCACCTGCAAATGTTTATTTTTCAACGATCAGCTGCCTCAGAAGTCGGTTCCAGTCGTTTGGCACCACATGCAATTGACTACATGCATGCAGAAGCCGTGTGTCAACAATGGTTCAGGATCTGTGTGACTGCCTAAAACCAGCTACCTGTACAGCTGACGAAGTGCGGAAACAAAGAAAGAATCTCGGCAAGGACATGATAGAAGCTGGCATCCGTGCCCGCCGACCACACAGAGGCCACGACTGGAAAACTGACTTCAACTTACATATTTGAAGGACTCCTGCAATGTGTATGGTGTTGTGTTGTCGAGAACTTTGCTGATATGGATGTTGTCCACAGAGTGGTGCTGGTGGAGTTCTGGTCTGCGGTGGCGTATCCTCATTTAATCAGAAACAGCTGCAGATAAACAATGGAACGTGAATGCAGTTTGACACTGTTGTCACTTTTCAGCATGACAATGCTCGGCCTCCTGTCCCTGACCTGCGCACACAGTTTCTGGAAGCTGAAAACGTCCCTGTTCTCTGACATCTCTACATTAAGAAATGAAAACAGCGGTAATTGTAAACTGCTGCTGGTATTCCAGTGGACATGTTTTGGTGAAAGAGACTTATTGCATATTACTGATATCATATACCTTCATTATTTGCTAACCATGTTAACCATGCTAACCTTGAATTTCCCTCGGGATAAATAAAGTATCTACCTACCTACCTACCTATAAGTATAGCAAATAAATATAAAACTTCTTATTTGTTGTGTTTACATTTCGTGTTCCGTGTTTGTGGATTAAAGGGGAAATAAACAACAACATACTGGACCTTTCAGTGCTGACGGACGCCACGCGACACACGAGTCAATCTGTGGTCACATACGTTTGCACGAGACAAACATCTGAAAGGGCCGCGCGCAAACCAATTACGTTGAGAGGATGACGTCAGCGGTGCGTCGAGCAGGAGTGTGCGCGCTGCGTTGAATCAGCAGATGTGTGTGCATACAAACACACAGGAGGGCCTACCGTGGGAGGGAGCTGCTGTCCGGGGGATGGGAGCCAAATAAGGAGCCTCTTCTGCATGTTATCAACACGGTGAGGTAAACATGTTATTTTTGCTCATTTAGATTTTGATATTTGAGGAGAAGACGAGCGAGAAAAACGCTGCTTGGATTCCGCACCGTGCCGTGAGTCAGGCACTGTATTTATATCTGTCTGCTCTTTGTGTTTTATAAGGATTTCTTTCTTAGCTCTGGCTAATTCAGAATAAATGTCACGATGTGTTCATTCTTGGAAAAGCGTTCATCGCGTCGCATCAGCCATTAGGAGGAGTCGTGACGCGCGAGCTGCCGTATCGGTCCATTAGTTCTTCATTTCCTGCCGGTGCTGATGGAGAGCAGGTGCTGGTTACTGTCCACTGTTAAACCTCCTTTTGTTCATGATGGATCCCAGCTGGTTGTGGAGACAGAAATGCAAACAAACCTCTGTCACACCTTATTATGACTTGCAGCTGCAGGGGGGGAGCGGGTGAGTTAGGAACAGAGGGACGTCACTAATTCACATTAACCTTTGTCCTTTAACAGAACTTCCAGTAGTGAACCAACTGTGCACCACAGTCTTCATCAGATAAGACTATATATATACCCAATACCCAATATATACATGTTCAGTCACACGCAAGATTGAGTCACGTGACCTGGGGTCCAGTCAGACTTGAGTCACACATTTGATGACTTCAACAAATTTCTAAAATACTTTTTCGCTTCATTTATTTATTTGAAGATTGATGAGAGGAAAATCAGCTGTAGACGCGTCATCTTGTTTATAAGTGGGTTCCGGTCCGCATGTGCAAAACATCAAAGTGTAAAGGGGTTAGTGTCTTGCAGAAAGACATTTCAGAATGGACTGTGGATGAACCGGGATCGAACTAGGAACTTTCCCATTACTGGATGTCCCACTCTACCTCTGGAGCCATAGCTGCCCACACTGTATAATAATAATCATGATAATCAGAACATCGACAATCTCCCATCATCCTAAACCACACCCACTACATCCAGTACATTTTAAGACAAACACTTTGACTTTAAACAACCAGGAGCTTGTGACTTCACTTGGACTCCACTTCACTTGTGACTTGGAAGACTTGATATTCGACCTTTGATATTAGGAATTTGAAACTCAGACTTTCACACCTGTTGACTTGGGGGCGCCAGTGTTGACTCGGGACTTGAGTGTAAAGACGTGAGACTTACTTGGGACTTGGGTTCCACATCTGGAGTCACGTCAGTGAGCCCCTTCGTACTCCAGGTGTTTTCACACGAATGCCAAGAGGACATAATTTTCTATTTCAATTTAAACAAATGCCAAGTCGTATTTACAAAATCCCTTCTTATTAAAGGTACTATTTACATGGTTTTAATAACCTATAGAAACACAAACATTCTGTCCATAATGTTTTGTCTGTACCCGCAGGTCATCCTGAAAAATGGAGGGAGGGAATTTGTGAGTATATTTCTTCGCCCTCAGTCTTCTTCTCATCAGTGCATGACTTCTTCGGAGGCTGTAGAACGATGCATTGAAGGTGAACATCAGTCACGACTTTGCTTCGACGTCTGTGTCATTGCAGCGGCTACACCCGAGATTACCTCGACCGCTTCATCCAGAGCCAAGACTCGTCCGTGGTGAACAAGTTCCAGCAGAGGTACTGGAAAACCAAGCAGACGCTTATCAAGGTCACCGGGAAGAAAGAGGATGAACACGTGGTGGCGTCGGACGCAGACCTGGATGCCAAGCTGGAGGTGAGTAGAAATAATGTTTGTGAGGAACTCTGGAGATACTTCCCCTCGGGGTCTCTGCGGTGGCTGCACTGACTAAATGGCTTTTTGATTCACACCATGCCAGTGTTTGCTTGAGGCTTTAAACCTACATTAAGCTCCCTCTCCATCATCTGTGCCTCCATCTCTGGATTCAGAGGAGTTTAATGGTCAGAATCAATAAATTCCAAAAGTTTCCATTTGTCAGAGGCCAGATTCTGGATAAACATTGAGATAAAAGAAATGGAAAATATCTAAACAAGCGTATTCAGGCAGTGTACAGTCGTTTCCCGGACTTTGTGTTGACACTGATTTCCTGCGGCTCTGCAGGTCTTTCACTCCATCCAGAGAACATGCATGGAGCTGCTGAAGGTCATCGAGCTGTACCAGAGGAGGATCTGCTGTACGTATGCACAGTACTAGTTCCCCCATTGTCCATCAGTGGATCTGTACAGAATAGAAGCTCTCAACACATGCATTTGTCTTTTACTTTAATTCAAATTGAGGTTATAATCTAATATCTATAGATATTACGGCCGAAACAATTAATCAATTAGTCGATTGACGTATTATTAAATTGGACACCTTGTCCAGCATCCCTTCCCTTCATTCATCCCAGCGTGATTTGATCTGTTTAAAGTTTGTAAATCTCTCCACCTCGTCGCAGTTCTTTCCCAAGAAGAGAACGAGCTGGGTCGCTTCCTGCGCTCCCAGGGCTCCCAGGATAAAACCAGGGCAGGAAAGATCATGCAGGCCACAGGGAAAGCACTCTGTTTCTCTTCCCAGCAGAGGTAAGCAACACATTTAACATCAGTGTAGAACTGGCATATGATATCATATCATTTGCATATCATGTCATATCACATATTTGAATATAACAATATGATATAATATAATGTAATATAATATGATATGATGTTATATACTATAATATAATATAATATTTCTGTTGTGACATGTGGCACCTTCTCCATCTCAGACTGGCCCTGAGGAACCCTCTGTGCCGTTTGTACCAAGAGGTGGAAACATTTCGCTATCGAGCTATCTCAGATACGTGGCTGACGGTGAATCGAATGGAACAGTCCCGGACTGAATACCGCGGAGCTCTTCTTTGGATGAAGGATGTTTCTCAGGAGCTGGACCCGGACACACACAAACAGATGGAGAAGTTCCGCAAGGTTTGTCTGGCACACAGGATCAAAAGTTCCGACTCGTTTTTCACAGCACACATTCTGAATTCATAGAAAAAATGAAGGTGGAGCTAATAAGTAAAGTAATGGCTGCATTCCATTTTGCCTGTGTGCAAAATGGTGCATTGCAACAGAGCCTGTCTGGTGGTGGTTGCACAAAACACCTTAAGTTAAAGTTTCCTTTAAATAAACCTGACTTAAATCCCCCTTAAAGTTTCCTCATCTACTCCTTATCAAAGGTATCTGAGATGAGTATATACGCTACAACATGGACACATTAATAAAGTAATTGTACGCATCCCCAGAAGAGTTGTTGCTGTTTTTCACCTACAGGTCAACTTTGTGAGGTGATAACAGGTGAAGTGATGACAGGTGTCACAAATACGAGTCCAAGCAAGCGAATGGACTCTGCGGGTGTAAAATCTGTTTCAAATACAGTAATACCCTTAATATTTTCCCTTAACTTATTAAAGACCTCAGTTAAGGAGAAATTAAGGACAAAATGAATTATTAATTAAAAATTAAGGGATAAGATAAGGTGTTTTGTGCAACTGAAAGGTGTATATATATATATATATATATATATATATATATATATATATATATTATATATACAGTTTTCCAATTAGCTGTTGCATATTCCCTCGTTGTGTTGTAAAACAGGCCGACTGCCCCAATTACAAGCTATTTGCTGCGGGGCTGCAATGATTTTTCTTATCATGAATTTATCTTTTAATTAGCTTTTTTTTTAATTAGTTATTCTGTGTTAAGAAAAGGAAATATATATATATATAAATTAAATTCCCAGAAGCGAAAGTGACGACTTTCTGTGTCTTGTTTTATTCGGCTCTCTGAAAGCCGATGATATTCAGCCTGAGATCATATAAAAGACAAGGAGCAAAAACAATCCTCACGTCGCAGCAGAGGGAACCAGAAATGACTGAAAGCCATGAACTGATTTGTTTCGGCTGATCTTCAAATTGACTCAGACATTCAGCTGGGAAATAGGGAAAATAATTTCAAACAGCTGCCACTAGAGGGCAGAATACACATGCATGTGAACTGCACTATAAGTCTTTCTTACATTTCAGTTACACCTGAACAAGAAGAAACTTGAGCTGCGTTGTGTTTTGTTTTTCATGGCTCGTCCCTGAATGATGCGTAACTGTCTATTCCTATCTATTATTCTACCTCAAGGTTCAAGCCCAGGTGCGCACTACCAAAACAAGCTTTGACAAACTGAAGAACGACGTCTGCCAGAAGGTCGACCTGCTGGGAGCCAGTCGCTGCAACCTCCTCTCTCACGTTTTAACCACGTACCAGGTATTCCACGAATCCCAGTTGTTTGCTGTTGTGCAAGGAAGGAAGACAAACACGGCGAGATGAAGAGCACTGCATCACAATCAAACCTCAGGAGGAGGCTCGGTTCTCCACACATGAATAATAAATGACTTTCAAACTGCACCAGCTGACTGTGCGGCCTTTCATCCGTGTTTCAGACAACCCTTTTGCACTTCTGGGAGAAGACATCGCACACTATGGCAGCCATTCACGAGAGCTTCAAGGGCTGTCAGCAGTATGAGTTTTCCACAATCAAGGTCGGAGATTATCTCGGGATGTGCAGATGAGATGTTGAAGTTCTCAAGCTGCCCGAGAGAGAAATTGACAAAACTGTTCCTTCAGACGTTGCAGGATCCCATGAACAAGCCGGCCAAGAAGAAGGGGAGGAAGAAGATTAAAACAGAAGAAACGAAGAAGACCGCAGACGACCAGTGAGTAAAAATGAGATGCTTGTCTCATCTTGATCCTGACATCTACAGGTAGACCGAACCGATGCAGGCCAGCCTTGTTGGTACAAAGTCAACAGTTGTCTTACACATGTGCAAAAATGTTCTAATCTGATCTTCTGTCACTTTTATAGACTCATCTCACTAGTGACTGAGAACACCAGCGATGACACCAGAGGAGGTAAACCCTTCATGAGGCAGTGGCCACTTCATTAGGGACACC
This sequence comes from Macroramphosus scolopax, assembly GCA_901007825.1. Taxonomy (NCBI): domain Eukaryota; kingdom Metazoa; phylum Chordata; class Actinopteri; order Syngnathiformes; family Centriscidae; genus Macroramphosus; species Macroramphosus scolopax. Next base: position 28,928 of record CAAKHC010013675.1, on the reverse strand, counting down.
TGTGCACAATGTAATGCAAACAGCTCTGCCATGAGGACATTGTCAGGAAGATTATTGATTATTGGTGGTGTTGTGCTGGACTGCCTGATGTTGATCGGCGTTTCTGATATTCTGTTCATGTATATATATCGGGGTGGCCAAAATATTAGGAACACCACTCTATTTAGTGCACAGTGACAATGAAGTAAATTGGTTTTTTTTCAGAGATATATATGATCATATATGTACGCACTAATATTTTGCATCGATTGAATCCGCTGGATCCAGAAAGATAATCCCAAATCAATTATCTTCATTATAGCGTCCCCCGATTTTGGTTCTTCCCTGGGCGAAGACGCATCCCTGGTTCCTTTTGGGAAAACTTTTATAACTTCATCTGACAGACAAACAAGCTGAGCCAATCACATCATCTCGCCGGCGGAGTTAATAACATTTGATTAAAAAGGCCTGAACGTCCTCCAGGCAAAGACACCGAATCCTCGTCAGTAGCATTATTATATTCTGCACGTTGTGTTGTTGTTATACACTTTGATGATCATCATTCAAGGAAACGAAGATCCTCTCTGCGCCTATCCAGAGATGGAGGGAGACGAGAAGGACAGCATGGCTTTACTGAACGAGATCCTGGGCAGCATGTCCGTGGACGAGGGCGACTTCTCTCGGGAGTGGACCGAAGTGTTCGGAGAGGCTGAGGAGGCGACGAGCGCGGCGACCGGTCGACCGACGGAGGGTCAGCAAGAGGACAACTCCTTCTTTCTACCCTCTCAGCTTTTAGACCAGAGCTTGAACGATCCGCAGTCTTCCCTCTCAGGTAAGGACATGCCAGGGTTGTTAATCTAAGTTAAATAAATCAGCGTAATAATCATGATGAGCTGCTTCTTCTTCTTCTCCATCGTTCTACACACGGACGAAAGTGTCTTAACAAAACCTGCATCTGTGAAAGTAATAGAGGGAGGTTATTCTGATATGGTAATTTAGATTTCCTCTGCAGAAGGTTTCTATAATTATCAGATACTTTCCATTTCTGGTTGCAGGCTGCGAGCAGCCCGTCTGGTTTTGTTGATTTGTTTTGTCTGTTTCCAGCCTGCAAGTAGCTCCACTATGAAACTATAAGAGAATGAAAACTAGCAGTACGCATGTTTTTTACAGTGTGAAATCTTGAGTTAATTTCTGCAGTATCTAATATTCCTGTGAGTGATAGGCAGGTGAACAGGTAAACAGGTAAACATGGCCTATGAGGCAGGTAACAGAACAATGAGTTTGGACATGGAGGCCAAAAGTCCAGCTGGTCAGTGAAGCACACTTGGCTGAGATTGATTTCCTCCCTTTCTTTTAAAAGAAAAAGCTGTTGAAACACATTTAACTCGCATGAAGTTTTTTCCAAATGACTTCAAAAGTAAGGGCGCACAGATTTGAAGCAACATGTTGCCGCATGGACGTCGACAGGATTGAATCAGGTTGGAGGTTCGGGTGTGCTAGCAGAGGGAGAGCTGAGCATCTTAACAAACCTGATTTGCACTTTCTTACTGACACTCAAAATTGATTTCATGCCAACTAAATGCCCCTTCTTCTCTTCACCCTGTGATGCCTGCATCAACAAAGAAACGCCTTCGTTCAGTCGGTTATGTATCATGTGAATCAGGGGAACCTCCTCTTTCTTTCTCCTGTAACACAACGTCCAAATCACGCAACGTTTTTGTGCTAACACGCCATAATGGACTAACGCCCTTTGAAAAAAGCTTGTGGTTAGTTTAATGACTCCATAGGCAACCAGGGAATTTTAGTATTTTAATTTGAAAAGTTGTATTTCAGCGTTTTAGACCTTTTTGTGACCGACCCAAACAGCCGTATTTAAGACTCAAATGGCCAAACATGTGAAGCAAAAGTTTAACAAGAGCTTATTCAGATAAACCCAGCAAGACACGAAGACTGAAAACCTTTTAATAAACAGATAATAACAGTGTCAGACGGGATTTTTCCGACCACATCAGCAGTGTGCGAGGACGCAGTGATTTTTATTTGCTGGATCACGCCTTCGCACGCCAAGTGTCCCCTGATGATGAATCTAAATCGGTGTCTCCACTTCAGATTGGGCCAGGATTACTCCGCAGCCCGTCGCCACGGTAACGGAGCACTCTGGAGCCGATCAGAACCCCTCTAAGCCAGCGGTGAAAGGTAGGAAGCCGGGCCAAATGAGTATAACATGTGGAAGGATTCAAAGTGTTTGTGGGTGCTCGGAGGAACTTGTGGGATGTTTCCGTTCACAATTATAGATCTTCAGCTTTCTACCTTGGTGACATTGACTTTTTTGTTAACCCCTTTTTAACAGGGACGGCAGGGACGTCCAAAGACCTCTCAGCGTGGTTCAACCTGTTCGCTGACTTGGACCCTCTGTCCAATCCGGACGCCGTCGGCAAATCGGACGCAGAGCACGAACTCCACAACGCCTAGACGTTCCAGCGTGGAGGTGATCCGTCCTTACAAGTATTAGTGGATATAGAATCATATTTATGCCACTGCGACTTAACTAGAATCTGATCGGCCAACAGTTGAAACCAGGACTCCTTCTAAAGACGGAACTATGAGTAAAAGAATCTTAAGGTTTAAACTCCTGCTGGTTCCAGAGCTCTCAGATGTGCTGCTTCTATATCTTTTGCCTTTTTAACTGGTTGAATATTATTACAATTTGAATTTATGTTTTCCGGATGATGACGTCCAACGACGGCCAGATTCAAACTGCTACTGGGGAAACTCTTTCTTATTTTAAACACACGATCAACAGGTTGATCAATAATTATTTTTGGTTATCACAATATACTAGGATGGACGTGGTAAAACATCAGCTCATATAACAGGAAACGTTGGGATAAATGTGAAAGAATCTTATTATAATTCAACAATAGAGGATAATCAGACTTCTTCTCCACGTGTCCCTTTGAACAACGAGCAGCTTCTTTCCATCAGGAAAGAGGAAGACGAGCCCAGCAGGTTCGAGCGTGTAATGTTTAGCACAGATACCTCGTTTGGGTTTGGAAGCCTTCGACATCGGCTTCCTTGGAAACCTGAAGTCCCTTGAAGCGTTTCGTAGTTAATGTCTGATAATCACGACTGATGATGGAAACTAGAAGTGCACTGAGGGAGCAGCAGCTGAGACCGTCAGCAGGGTTCACGTACGTTTGGAAGCCCTGGAGGGATTCTCTCATGAGCCTCCGCTCACTGAAACATACACGATAAGTATATTTAAATAAAACGAATGACAAGTTATGTGGTTCATGCACATAAACACTAATTTAGGTAATTAAAGCTCAACCAATTTCCATTCTTCTCTAAACTAAATATACAATTATCTGTGGCTTCCCAGTCCCCAGAATTTACTTACATTTTTTTTGAATACGTCAGAAAATTAGATGTCAGATTAGTTTCAGAGATTTGTGAAGTATCAACAAGTAATTAACAAACTCCATAAGAAAGTGGACAAAAAGAGTGTTTTCCAGGGCCGAGGCTCCTCCCTCCTCTCGTTTACATGAAAATCTGTCCGTACGTGTTTGCTGCTAATGAATAACCGAAGGATTCACATCATCGTCTTGGCGGAGATACAAAAGAAATAAAAGGATTTCATGAGAAATGAGGGAGGAAAGAAAATGAACTTCACAAACATCTGTTTAATAGTTTGTTTATCCAAAACAGAGACTAAAGCCCAGAGAAACACTGAGAACTGAAGAAAATCAATTGCCTGGACTGGTTTTCATTCTGCAGGTTGAACATTTAGTTTTTTTTAAATTAATTTAATCAAAACTTTAGAACTTAAAGTTATTTTGTCAGCAGGTTCCATGGAACTGTTTTAGGTTACCTACAAACAAAAATGTTAAGTTGATCTAACTTATTCAACATACTTCGTCCTAACACAATTTTGGCAAAATAATAAATTAAATTTGAATCATTTAATAATTAGATTTATTTTTAGAGCGTCTTCATTCTGTATCTGTGATTTCTAGCTAACGTCTATGACTGCATGTTGCATGAATTGTTTGACTTCATCTAGTGAAAGTGACATTGAATGAACGTTTCTTTTCATCAATATATTTAATTTTGACGTTCAGTTATTGAGTTATTGGCTCTGACGGGGAGGAGGGCCACACGTTGATTACAATGCTGCATTAATTGAACTTTCACTCGCTGGCCAGTTTATTAGGTACACCTGGATAAATCTTCCTTGTGAGGTTGCTGATGTCCATCCTAATTCATATAAATAGGATGGAAAACATTTTAGCGACACGTCTCGGGTTGTATCTTTACACTGCGGTTGGTTTCTCTAGCTGTACCTAATAAATTGGCACGAGTTTATTATCAGGGTAAATGCCTTAATCTATTCACCAGTCCACGATAAAGACCCTCGTCACAGTCATGAGTGGATCCCTTATAAAAAGATATCAAACCTCTGAGTGTGTGAATATATATAATCATTGCCAAATACATTGACTGCCTTACCTTGAATCCTATTTGTGTTTATAAAAGCCATGAAACCTGATTTGAGTTGTCGTCTGTTTGTGGCCGTTTAAATTAAAAAACCAAACACGAATCAGAAGAGATTTGTTGTCTTTATTGAAAAACACACACAATCTACATAGAAAGGCGAAATACACGGGGGGAGGGACTAAAATCATCACTGCCGACTGTGGCAACCCACTTCAACTGCAATGCACATTGAGGAGCAGGTGAATAAAATTAGTACGACAGAAAGTCCGAGCGGAGTATTTCAACTCGATTTGTGCGGAATGCAATGTTGTTCATATTTGTGCTCCCGTGTGCAACAAGTGGCTTAACGGACGCAGACTTAACCAAGTCCTTCCGTTCAAATCAGTGTTCAGGTTCTGTTTATATATATAATATATATAAATGTATATATGTGAAACGTGCAGACAGCAGCAGCTGCTTGAATCTTTATACTGAGCCCAACTGTGTTAGTGTAGCTTTACGTCAAACACAAATCAAATTGCACACCAAAGATCTGATTGTTTTCTTTAACTAACAAATTGGTCTCAAAAGCGGGGATTATCCTTTCTCTTCAGAGTAAGTGCTTTAGGGCTGGATTAGCACCCGTCTTTATTAAAAAAGAAAACAAGATAAATGTTGTGCTTCCTGCAGTGGAGAAATAAAATAAAAAAAAAAAAAAAAGGTGCCTCCTATCCCGAAATATATAAAAAAAGGGCCTGGAATTGTTTTTGTAATTTACTTTGGTACACATTTAGTGGGGGAACAGATGACTTCTCAATTCGAGAAGGGTGTAGCTTATGTAGCTAGTTCCGTTTATGTTAGTTGCTCTTGGTCGAGCGATGCAACGGCCGATCTCTGGAATGTGTCATAGCACCTGAAACTCAAGAGTCACAAACATGTGACATCCATCGGTAGATTCAGTTTGTAGTATTCTCCCTCTCAGGGTGGGAGGGAGGAAACTTCTGAGAAGTTCATAAACACTTGGGAAACAAAGACGAGTACATTCCACATGACCTGAGTTATTGTTCTGGGTAGCCTGGGCGAGGAAACAAACGCAATGAGGAAGTTGTCACCATCCTTTTTTTTGGTCACAGAAAAAGTTATCATGTTAAAAAGGCAGATATAGGCCTCGGCTTGTCAGCCGACTGGGTGGAGCATGCACTCAACGACTGATGATTCACATACAGTGTGTGGTACTTTCAAATAAAACAAAAACAGGCCCATAGCCAGTGATAATGTGAGCCAGGTCCTAACAAGCACTGATTGCTGTGGAGCAATGTTTTCCTGACTACACACTCCCCAACAGGTAAAAATCTTTGAAGCCGTCCTGGAAGATCCCGACGAAGTAAGCTCGCTGAACTGTTAATAAGCTGGTTAAATACCATGAGTAGACATCAGGTACCTCATAGATGTTGTTTAAGCTTGGTGCCACGTAACACTTCATCTGAGCAGTTGCAAAACAAAGCAAAGTTATTCTTCTGTTAAGACTGTTGTCGTGGTGCAGAGAAGAAAGCGAAGTTAGTGATGGGTGAAGGGAGGACATGCCCAAGAGGTCAAGTCTCAATCTGGACAGCAACATGTCCTTGATAAAAAACAGAGTGGAACAAACACAGGTAACGTGCATCTGTCATTGTTTAGACCTTGGGCACCCCCTGCTTGCTAACATTAACGGAGTGCAAGATATTTTTATTGTGAGAAACCATAGCACCTGGCTAGTTTAAATGCTTTCAGCTGTGGGTTGGTTCGTCGTGGTTATATACCTGAGGACAAGCTGGTGAGGAGAACCTGTGCTGTGCCGTCCGTGTCGGCGCTCTGGCTGTCCGTGTTTGTGCCCGTGCTTGTGTCGGTGTGCCAGTCAGTGGAGGCCGTAACGGTAGGTGACGATGCGGTAGGCAGAGCCGGAGTCCCCTGAGGCACCGGGCTGTCGTTGCCATGGAGACCGGGGCTGACGGAGGAGCGGGTCAAGGAGGAGACGGGGGAGAACAGCGAGGAGCAGAGGAGTTTGACGGGGCAGAAGGCGGAGCCCCGGGGAATGAAGTTCACCTTGTTTTTGTCCGGGCACGAGAAGAGAGGGAAGCCTTTTGATTTACCAGACCTGAAAAATAACAAGAGCAGCTCAGCATCTTTACATATTCTCTATTCACACGCCTGACGAGTGCAGGTTGTTCATCCTACAGAACTATTCTGCTTTCATTCCTGCCAACTGCAATGCAAATAAGGGCATGTTCACACGTGTAGCTCGTCGTCCAAAGTCCCAAAGTTGTAAACAAACGCCAAGCACGAGCAAATTGTTCTCTCATTGGTCAGAAGTCTTTCTGGAATTCTAAATAGAGGACTAAATATATATATAAGCTCATCTGCAAAAAGAAAAAAACGATCTGTAAATGAAAGGAGAGGTAGAACTACTTACACCAGCTCCTCAAACACTTTGACCCTCTCACAACCCTCTGGAGGTTCCCGTTTGAACATGTAGCTGTTGTTAGGTTTGGGAGAAGTGGCAAACTTTGGGAGAGGAGAACTGCACACACTGTCTGGAGATAAAGCACAGAATATAACATTTACTTTCAAACTCATCAGTTGTAGCTCTTGTTTGTGTGCAAGTCTGCAAATTGAATGACGAAAGCTGCATGTATTAGAGAGCGAGGACGCACCTTTGTCAATGTCTTCTGCAGAACAAGGGCTCCCATCAGGGGAGTGGAGGTGGTCAGGGCTGCAGGGGCGGGGCGAGGGACTGGACTCCCCACTGGAGGGGGCCTGAGTGTCTGTGTCACGCGTGTCCCCGCTGTTGCTATAGCGGTGCAGAGGGAAGGGGGCGCGGCGGCCGTCTACAGCATCCATGGTCTGAAAGTCAGAGTGCAGGGGAGGTGATGAGATGCGTTAATGTGCATAGATCATACAAACAAGATGCCATACCATCAATGTTCACTTGAAACTTTTCATGATCAAGACCTTGATGTCACTCTGAATCCGCCCGGGCACTACAAAAAGGCCTCCGGTGTGTTTGTATGTCCGTTAAAAAGGGCGACTGGAGAAGCAAACATCACACCAGATGGTGGGACTCGACTGTAGATAAACAGGGAGATGTGAAGAGCGTTCTGCGTTGGCTAAGCAGATTCAACAACGGGAGAGTAGAAAAGGACTCGGGGAGCAGCAGATTGTGTTTGAGCGTGTGCATCTTTCTAAAAGAGTTTACGACCCCTTATCAGTCAAGATTTACGGGTCCGCTCACATCGAAGCGATTAAATGCAGTGCGAGTGAGAAGTCGCGTCTTACTGTCTGTTACACTTATAAAAGCTGAAGATGAGGACCTTGTAGCCCCGTGCTACACCGTTCAACTGGACGTGGGTGCAAAACACAACCCACTTGGCAACAGGTGAGGAACGTTTGCAGGCTATAGTCCGATCGGGTGAAATCAGGTGAGGCCAGATCAGTATACAAAGTAATCTTCAACTGCTCTGGATTTTCCTGAAATCAGTCGTTGATTGCAAAGCTCCCACATCTGCAGCTCAACATGCACGCTTTGTCCCAGTATGCAGGGTAGGTACAGGTAGACACCCTACCTGTATTCCCTGCTCCCAGTCCTCTCTGATAAACACATTCTCCAGCTCGTGGTTGATGCCTTCCACGCTGCTCGGTACTCTGGATATCAAGGATTTCGGAACGGGTATAGTTGACAATGCTGATGAAGTTCCTTTGTACTAGAAGGAAAAGAAAAATAAGTGTAAAAAAAAAATCTAAAAGTTTGCACATGTCACACTTACATAGCTTAAAATTAAAACACAAACGCCCGGATGGAATTCATAACACATGAACGGGAATCCACTGATCTATGGAGACGTTCATCACAGCAGCTCAAAGAAGAACAAGCTTCATGAAGACACACTTATTGGATTTTATATAATGTGTAATATAATGTCATATTCACTTATATATATTAAATGTTAAATAAAAAATGCTGCAAGTGGTTTGACATGGTTTAATACAATTATCCTTAAAACTTTATCTTTAAAAATAAGGAGTAATTTCTTCTGTGTACAGCTGTATTCTTGCTGTTGACAGTTAAACAACGAAAAGTTTCCATGTACTTATAGCCCGGAAACACATCTGGAGACCTTCGGGGTCGGGATCTTTATCAGCCAAGACGTGTTTGTGGTTATCAAACTGTCACCGATCCAGTTCCATGAGCTCTGTAGGCTCCAGTTTAAATACATGTTACTGAAGTGGGATTGAATGTCACGTGGAAACAGAAACAGCCCTGATTGTATCTATCGCCACGCTGCCGTACATGCGTTTATGTTAATTTGATCCCACAGTGGTGGATGTGAACGGTTTGTGGGCATCTGTTAATGAATGAACTGCAAACATTGAGAGAACAGGGCATGCCCAGACACGTTCCCTCCTCTCTATCTTTCTTGCTCTCTCTCGCGCTCTCTCTCTCTCTGCTTCTGACAGATGGTCAGAACAGGGACTCATTAACTAGTCAGTCAAACACAGTGCAACAGATAGACTTCTCTTCTATGGTCTTATAAACGAGACAAAAAAAAACATTGTACACTAAACTATTGTATCATGCGACACTGCTGTCAGGGTAAAATGTTGCATCAGTCAGTGGATATTTCACCTGAAGAAAAGCTCCACCAATTATTGACATAATTAACCCACCTGAGGTTGGCACGCAGCGGCGTGCTGCGGCAGCTGCAGCGAGCTCTGCTCCCTGTCTTTGCTCTGACGGCCGACCTGCTTGCTGCGCTGCAGCTGCAGTCGCAGTTTAGCAATCTGCTGGAAGAAAAGCAGCATCACGTCAGAGAATGATGCCTCGACATTGGTAAGAAAGCAATATTACTACGTCATCCCCCCCAATGGGAAATGAGTGAAGAAAGATTTTACCCACGCATAAGGACCAGCATGTTATTGGAGGCTGGTATAAAGCATCTGATTTATATAAGAGGAGGAAATAAAGTAATTCTGGCTGTTCCTATATCTGACCCAGTTTCAGTCAACAGGACACCCTTTGTGAGACTAACAGATGTAGTTGTACTACACAGAGAGAGTACACACAAAGGTGTGGTCTTCAATGCTGATCTTGTAATCCTGGCAACACAGTCAACAAAGAGACTCGCTCTTCCTAGATGTCCTCCCACACATGTAAGTGCAGAGAGCTTGAAAGCAGATCACCGCTGATAATCGAAAGTCCAGACAAAACCAATGTTTTCCCGAGAGGATGAGGAAGAGGGTTTTTTTTTTTTCCTGGCTGCGCTATGCTAATGATTGTGCAGGCCAACGCTCTGGGATTGTCTGCGGGAAAAGTTAAACACTGTAATTTCCTGTCAGGCCTAGTTATAGTTTATAGATAAATTTTCACATGAATGTGTTTTCTTATTATTTAGCCCACACTAGACTTTAATACCTCTCTTGTGGCTGTATTTCCTGTAAACCTTCTGTTGACTTTGTGTGTGCGACGCAAACGTACCATTTTTTATTCACAATAAAAGCCTGAGCGCTGCCATGAGATAGAATATTAACCCAGTATTTCCCATCAGTGTTGAGGTAATAATCTCATCAGTGTGCGTCTCTGTTCCTTGTCATTCGTGCAGTTACGTAGTTAAGTGTTAAGGAAAAGATACAGGCTCCTTTCAGCTCTGGTCTCAGGGTTCCTCAGGGACGTGCCGACACTCACATCTGAAAACACTCCCTTGTTTCAAGAAACAAGGCTCATGCTCAACGGTAAGAGCGTAGAGGATGTGATGGACGAGGATACGTCAGAACTGACGTGTGCATTACAAACCCGAGTTTGTTATTAAAATTTAATGAAACCTTTATTAAACATCTGTGAGCTTGTTTTTGGTTGAAGTGCATTCTTGAAAGTCGGTGTGAGGTTTGGAAGAAAGTTGCTTGTCATCACCGACAGGCATCTGTGAGCCATCAATATTTTTGAAGTCAATCCTGTGCTGAAGCGAAAAGGTTGAAACACAAGTTATCTGGGGAGCTGCGTCGCCCCTACGAGGAGCTCCTCTATGGTCTCCGACTTAACAATAATGAGATGCAAGGCTGCAGTTGAGTGGGGAACAGAGGAGGTTAAATTTAGACTGCGGTGTGGAGAGCTGGAGAACTAATAGCTCTGTGTGGTCAACTACGTTGGCAACAAGGCCTTAAGCAGCATCTTTTTTAGGCCAACTTCAGACCCTGACAAATAAAACACATTTTCAGTAGAATGAACAACAAAAAAAGAGACAAAAACACTGCTCTTTGAACTGGCTGTGTGAATGTTTAAACTAGTCTGACCTGGTGTAATGTCAGACAAACAGCTGATGGTCCATCGTGGTAATTCTCTGACTCTCTTGTTATCTGCCAGATTTAGCTTTGGGTCGAGTGAATGAATGTTGTGCGACATGTCAATCTACCTCTTTCAGGTGGTCTGCGCTGCCCCAGGAGGCCGACCTCTGGTGAGGACTTCCTTGTTCTGCTCCCTCGTCGATCCAGAGACCTGGAGTCTTAAAACACACAAACCACAAGTCTTACTCGTTTCGTCGAAACTTACACAACTTACACTATTGATGCATACTGCAGATGTACCTTAAGACACCACCCAAAAACCTAAATACTTCCATTGTGTGTGAACAAAAAGATATCCAAACATCATCCTTAAATCTACAATTAACTAAGTTGCAGTCTCTTGTGTTTGTTTTAGGTGGACCAATGTTTACAGAGATCAGATAACTGAAAGGTCACAGATGTAGTCGTTGTTGAGTCTCGCACCGAGCCAATACACGCCCCGTCAGGGAGTCATGTACGTCCTTGATAAGGACGGAGGAGCAGCTCAGCGTGCTCTCTCGCTGTGAAGTCACTCAGAGGATGTGATGCAACTCAATACCTAAAATGCACAAATGTTTGGAGGAGGAATGGGATGAGAAAGAGGTGGGTGAAAGCAATAAATGAGCGCCGCCTATTCAAGATGGAAATCTGGAATAAATGAAAAACAATGAGGAAATAGCCTCCCTGAGGAGAAGAGCTACATTCAACAGGAGAATAACATAAGTCAGAGCATGTTTGACTGCTTCCATTCGTAAACCGGGTTAAGATAAATACCCCTCTGCACGGCACTGAACTCACTGTTTCTGTCTACAGGCTACAACAAAATCCACGAGCCAATTATCCCAATTTTAACAAGCCAAACATGCTTTGGAAAATAATTACAAGGACCTTGAATTACATACGTTTTCCTGCCAGCAAGCCGTCCTCGTCAGCAACAGGTGACACGTTAATGAGGGATTTACTAGCAGCTGGTGTTAGTTTCCTCTCCTTATTACCCTTCAATGGCTATAAGTTAGTGTTAACCTGTATATACACCTATGTATTATTATCAGTCTGTCAATTGCACACTTTTTTTCAGTATAAGCCAGTACAGTTTAATAGTGCCACAAAATGCACCTCTCTCAATCAGATTCAATGAACATCTAAATCATCACGAAGGGACTATTATGTGTGTGGGCGGAGTTAGTGAAGCTCCATCGCTGTCCCCATCCTGCAACATCCACAGCTGAAGTGCCCTTAAGCAAGGCACCTAACCCCTCAACTGTTCCCCGGGCGCCGCTAAAGTGGCAGCCCACTTCTCTGGTTTGTGTGTTCACTGTGTTTGCAGGTTAAATGCAGAGAAGAATCTCCCCTTGAGGGATCAATAAAAGTTTACTAAGTTAAATACTAAATTATATCAGGAGTCTTCAGAAAGAGACCTAATAAATATCCCCTAGCAGAGAGCAGAGGCAGAACTCTCTCCATGAACACATCTTTTCAGCCGTTTACTGCATAAACAAAGAGACGGTTCAGTTATGTAAATATATGCAAAAACAGGAACCGACTGAAGATGTTTCATAGGCTTGTCTGAACCCCCCCCCCCCCACACACACACACACACACACACACACCCACACCCTCTGTCTCTCTCAACAGTGCCTCTGATCCTCAAAACAGAACCTACAGCATCTGACTTTTTTCTTTAAACGGTCAGCACAGATGTACGACACATTTGGAAATGTCAGTATCTTCACACTGCTCTATGTGAGACTCGACACTAACAAAAAAATCCTTTATGGACTCTCCTACTGATGCACAAGCCTCCCCCCCTCCTATCATATGGAATATCACACTGTGAATAATCAGGAAGACCCCGTGAAGGCCGTGTGCGCCTGCTCGCCAGCGCTGGTTTCCCCATGAAAAGACATTAAAAGGGGGCTTGTGCTCGCAATAAAAGGAACCAGTGTGCTTGGCCTCGCTGACATGGCAGATGTGTTGCTAGCCCTTTAGCATTAACATTTTATGCATGGACTATGGAATTGTGGTGTTTGATGCTTCTACCAAACACTGAGGGACTTGATGGTCTCAGCCTATTCCGCTCATACGGAATGAAAAAAAAAAAAGAAAGGCCAAAGCAGGCTTCATGGAACTGTGGACTTGAGGAAAAACTAAATTGTCACAGATGTTCATTGACGTCAAGTAGGCATGCTATTCGCTCCATGCAACTCAATGAAATGTCGGGAGGAGCAGTGAGTAATACGTGCAGTCTTTCATAGGGGCTGCAATATGATTTAAATTAAGAATTGTTAGCATTGAATTTGCACTTGTTAATAATGATGACAGCAAATTACAGGTATAATCATTTCAAGAGAGTTAAGTACTTAAAAGAAGCAATCAGCATCTCAACATGCCATGAAAGTCCTAATCTTTTCCAGGTATTCAGAGTAGGTGTAAGATTAGACAGTTAAAACTGCTGCAGGCTGTCTTTGTTAGCTGATTCTGAACAAATTGTCCGTTATTAAGAACAACCCATCTTTATTTACTTCTGAGGCCCCTTTTTTATCATGCGAGCTCTTGAAACTTCCTGAGTTGTGTGCTTTTGCAGACGTGTGTGCCAGGTGTTGTGTCTGATAATGCGCTGCTGTACAGATAAAACTGTTAGCCTGCAGCTTGCTTCCCATTATGATTCCCACCCAAAGAGTTAGAGGCAGGCGACATCCTCAAGAATCCAGCTCTGTTCCAAAGCAGGAAATAATGACCATGCTTTCAATAGAGCTGCAGTGGAATTCGTGCCGCTTTTGTTTAGGTTGCATGTCAAGACATGCTAGCAGAATGCCGCTGCTATCATTTAGAGACGAGGACATGCATTCTGATTCAGTGAGTTGACTTTGTGTCTATAATGTCCTGCGTGAGTGTTCCAGAAAACGGATAGCTATCTCTTGTTGTCTGCTCCCATCTTAAAACTGCATTCATGTAGAGTCAGATAAACTGTTCACATGTGATTGCACGAAGCTCATATGAGAAAAACAGATACATGCACCAATCTATAATCTGCACCAAAGGCATCAGCTACACTGAATTGGGCAGGAAGCTACATTGCAAGCTAACAGTCACTACAAGAATCTTTGTCCTTTTGAAGTAGATTATTTTAAAGATTGTTTCAAACGTCTGTATGCAAATTGGTGCATTCCTAATATAGAACCCTAAAGAAGGATTGTGTGTGCGTGTTTCTATTTAAAAAGGACCAGGCCAACAGGTTCAAAGTATCCGTTAGCTCATGTCACCTGTAGTGTTTGTCGGTAGGCCTGGTGCTTTACTGTTTACAAAGCAAAAGTATCGTTACTTCCAAAATATTTTATTGGCTCCACTGATATTCCAGGCATGTACAGAGAGGGTTTAAGCTCTTTCATCTGTTTTCAAATCACAGACTTCTGATTAGTTTATTTTTCTTCTGCAGGCACAGAGCGTACAAGCATGTCAGTGGTCAGCTGGCCGTCGGCTCTGGCCTTTGTTGCCATGCAACTTTTAACATAAGACACGAGGCAACACAAACTGTTTGATCAGTCAGCCTTTTGTCCGTGTTGGTTCTTTCAGGTCGGCTTGGTGTGTCAGGACCCTAATCTTCATAAAGACATTCTCTGTGTGCTGTAACCACAGGGCCTAGGGTGCACAGTCCTATCCCGGAACAAGTGATTAGCATATGTATGGGCCCCGCTGCTCCTCGACTCCCACACAAAAGGCAGGCGGGCCATGCAGCCACGAGGGCCAGGTGGTAAGCAGTGGGATTTCTCCTCGCCTCAGCCAGAGCCTGGAGGACAGGTGCAAACAAGTTCACCTCCATACAGGGCTACATTACAGCTCAAAAGGAGAGGCTATCTTGAACTCGCAATGCCCAACAAAAGAATCCATGGTGCTTTTGTCTGCCGCTTTCTGCTGCTGTTTTCTCATAAAGAACAGGGGCTCGAGCATAGCTTGTTAACAGGAAGTGGTCTCTGACTATCCTTCGGGGAGTTTATGCATTTATTTGTTCAAGAATTGTCAAGTGTGTAATACTCGCCCATGTTACAGCACTGCCGAATGTTTTCCATTTCAAATTACCACATCTCTGATAACCATAAACTGCTGGGAAGTACAGTCAGGGCCATGTGACTACACTACACAGGAATATCACAGTAACCCAAAAGCAGAGGTCACCTGTATTTAAGCCCCTATGATTTAGTCCAATAACCTTTTTTCAAATCTGATGATCACATTGATTTTCTCCTCTTGTCCAGGGCTGAACAGGAACCCCGTAATTAGTTGTGTTTACCCTGCATACAGCCACTTCAAGAGATCTTGCAAAACCCTCTCTCACCACTTCCTCAGCCTCCACACAAAGAAATGCGAGGTGCATGAGGGGTTTAAGGGACGAAGCTCATGTAAATGAGGCTTGGCGGTCTTCATTCAGGCACATGAAAGGCTTTCTGTCAGCCAAGAGGGAGCAGCCCCTCTTCGTCATGATCATACATATTCAATATTCTTTCATAACACACAACTCCAAAAAAAGTAGGTCCTTCTAGAATAACTGCATTGAGCATCAGTCACATGGCAGGATTAGTGGGCGATCATGTGCAGGCTGCTATCAAGAAATATTGTGGTCAGTTGTTTTTACTCAGTCCTGAGCTCTGACCAAGTTATATGACCTGACGCAATTTCTGAGACTTTGTTGGGCTCCATGTAGAGCCACAAAATGATCCTCCCATAAAAGATAACAAGGACCATCATAAACAAAATATGATGACCCTCCTTTATTCTGGTATACAGTCAAAATAGTGGTTCTCTTGAAGAGCTTGTACCTGTGTGGCTTTGTCTTTCATAGAAGAAGGATAAGGTCCGTGGGCATCCCGAGGCCACTGGCCAGTGAGGTATGGTCCCGTGATGGCGTCGAGAGAAGATGTCCGACGGATGGCACTTGCACTCCGCACCTGTAACTTGGACCTTTCTGCTGTGAATTGGAAAAAGAAACAAAGTCAATCATCTTGAGGCTTACAGACCCAGTCGTGTTGGGCGATCGCTTTTTATTGTCAGTTCATCCAATTGTGCGTCAGCATTGTCGATAGGAAGCAGGAGGATGCTATGGCTATGAAAAGAAAACAAAAATTCAAGTGTGAAAATTAATATTTCATTGTGACCAAGAATAAAAGCAGCCCTCCATGGCTTTTCGCATGCGACTGGGCAGCTGCTCATGTACGTCACTTTCATTGATTGAAAAAGAAATGTAGGTCAACTGAACTAAAGAACACAGCCAGAGAGAGAGAGATTTGCATATGACTGCGTATGATAAGTCTATTAAATAACTTATGATTGATTTCATTCACCATTGATTCGCTCTCGCTCTGAAAGACAGCGAATGAATAGATAAACTTATCCTAAAAAATCAGTTATCCATTTGATCACGGAGCTGTGTGCTCGACAGTCGTGGCTCTGTTTGGTTTCTCAAAAATATCCTCCACAGGTCCAATTAAGGCAGGAATATGGATATTTTGGCAATGGTTGACGGACACAGAAGTCAGCTCTAACTCCTCTGATCCAAACAGGAAGGGTGAATAATTGCTGCTTGATTACTTGTGTTTAACAAAAGGAGAAACTTTGCTTAAACAAAGTTATGAAACCAATACAAGTCTTAATATTTAAGTCCGTTAATGTAGACGGAGCAAACAATGAATGGTAGGTGGATCTTCACAGTGCCATAATAGAAATATATGTTTCCATAAACCCAGACTCCCTGGTTACACAACTCCATCATGGACAATATAATATAAGGAACAATTCAGGTTCACCTCATTGAGATGAGGGGATTTCCCTTTTCTTTCTTTTTTTAAATCTCATGAGCACCAGTGCAGAGCAGCTTGAGAGTCCTGAGAGCCGAGGTGTGAAGCAGGAGTATATGATGTTATGAGAACAGCCCTGTTGTGAGTCAGAGCCGTGAAGCACACGCCACCCACAGAAGAACTCATAAACAACCACACTACAATGAACATCAATACTGCATGCATCCACTCAACATTCCTGCAGTGACACACAGTAAAAAAACAACAACATTGACATAAGTTTAAGAGCACTGCATTGAATTTATATGCCTCAAGTAGACTTTGTGATTTCTAAAACATCAAGTGGCCTCTTTCCCATGTCCTTATCGAACACAGGATACATGATGACCTGGACAGATTTACTCTATTCCCTGTCTAAGCAGGGCAGAGGCCTTTTCCGTCAAAAACTAACACACACAGAGACTAAACTATCTACATGAGGCACCCCTCTCTTAGCAGACCTACACAGCCGTTCATTGTTGTTCTTTGTTCATAGAATACACAGGCCTGCCCACCCAAAGGTATTGCCTAAGTAAGCTTACTGGGCTACAGTAAAATTCCCTGAAGCATTGTAGACAAAGGAAGCAGGCTAAATTTCCATCAATATTGATATAGGCCAATCCAGTGCTCTCAGAACAGGGATTGTGGTTATTTTCCATCGTTCCCAGCCCCCCTCCCCTCCATCCCCTGCCTCCCTCCCAACTTGCCAGGCTAGAATAATCTCCTGATGAGAAAAAAAGAAACAGTGTGAAAAAAAAGCCAAGACAACAAAAAGTAGTCCATCTGCAGATTTCAGGGATAAGTGAGTGGTCCTGTGTGATATTAAAACAAATATTTTCTTTTTTTTTTTTAATGAGAACTTTCCTTTACCGGGCATACTGTATGCAAGCTGGGGGAAAAAAAAAGGTTTCTGCAGGTTGGTTTCCAGGGATAAATGGGAGGTTAATTAACTGCAGAGCAGGAGCAAACATGTGGCCCGAATCAGTAAACCTCAGCAGGAACAGATTCCCGTCTCCTAGACACAGGTTGGAAGAAATATTCCCTAAAGTTTAGCTTGATTTTCTGATTGCAGGACTCCCTTTCCTGCCCATTCTGAGTAACTTAACCGTACCATGGTCCTGAACGATAATAAACGTTATCTAAATTAGCTCTACCAAACAATTTGTAGTAGCTCCACAAATGGGACAATTTGCACTGAATATATCTGATTTCCGGAGAGCTGATCAAAAATCAGCAGGTTTATCAATAATGGAAGTAATTGTTGGTTGCTATAGTTGAACTAATTGATATTGATTATTGGAGGTCTGCCTGTCACATTACTTTAACAAAGGTTGACGAATGATTGATTTTGTAAATCTGATACTGTACCTCAAAATAGTATATAACAAATAATACATAATGCTCACTAGCCGGTTTGAATCAATTCTTTGAACTTATAAAAGTGAAATCACCTCAACCACAAGTTTACTCTTCTATACTTATTCTCTTAATATTGTACATTGCTTGTTAGTTACAAGATCATGAGCAGACTGTTTTTTATGAAGTGTAAATGATGGCATTAATCATCATGGCCATGCTCTGCTATAAAAACAGTTTGAGTTGCAGCATCTGTTCCTCGGCTAGGCAGGAAATGGCCTGTTAGCATTGTTAGCATCTTTCAATAAGTCCAGTGGGTAACTCCCAAAACAAGCAAGCTTGGACTAGTCTCAGTATAATCTCACTGCAGGAGGAAGGCATGCTCACAGCAACTTCTAAAACTGAAGAGTCACAGATGCTACACAGTAATTTATGCACAGACTGGGATTGGGAGCAGAAAACACAGCAGAGTTCCACCAGTGTCGGACGATTTTGGACAACACACTCATTTTCACATTTGGCCCTACTCTGCAGTTTGAATGGTTGACAATGAAGCAGGGCTGTTTCAGCACAGCTGGCACTTTGACCGAGAGATTCATTGTTGGGAAAAGTGTGGTAGGAGAATGATGTCATGCTGGTGAGCCTAAAAAGGTCACGGTGTGGAATATAATCCTCTTCGCTCTGTCCTTCAACATCAGGCTAAGGTCTGAACCGCTTGAGCACCAGCGCAGTCCGTGAACCACATTCACATAGTCTGGCACTAACATTCACGGCACTGAAAGGCACTTTGGACTGACTTTTCCATCAAATTACCAACATTATGACTGTGAGTGGGTTCAAAGTGCTGCAATGAATGTGAAATTACATAGTGTAAAAGCCTACTGCTTCACTCACGTCAATCTGTCTGGAATGAAAGACTAAATAAGGTCACATTGTTGCCTGGTGGTCCTTTTTTTATGGGGGGGCTATTATTCAGATTATTATCAAAATATTAGGCTCGGTGTAAACACAGCTAATGAACTGATCATAGTCATCGTCTGAGGCTCTTGTGCCTGTTTGTACTGTGAGGTCACAGCCATGAATGAGGGGGTCAAGTCTCCATCATCATCACTGGCATGGCACACCAGCCGGGGCTAGAGGTCATCTCTCTCAGAGAACAGAGGTATGCAAGGCATGCCACTGGGGTGGGAAATCAACACCAACCACAAGCCAAACACAGATGAGATTCATCGAGCCTGGTAAGTCTGCCTACTCGTGTTGTTGTGGAAGAGGCTTCATTTCCTGCCTTGCATGGTACACTGGTCAAGGTTGGAGGTCATCTCATTCAAAGAACGGAGGAATGTGAAGAACAGCATAGTGCTGCCAAGCATAATATTCCAAACACCACTCCACAATAACCAGACTTTAACCAAAATGGCAGGCAGTTTATTTTTTAAAGTAAGAGGGGGAAGTCAGACATGACTAATGGTGATAGCGTTGATCCAGCTGGTGCATAGAATTTTCTGTGTAGCATGTGGCTAATTTTTGACCTAATCTGGTACAGCACACACCACTACTAGAGTAAGAAATACAATGCTTTTCATGGGAACAGCTGCAAAAAACAACACTAACACTCACTGAGTTTTGAGAGAACTAGAATTGCACTGTTGTGCAGAAACTGAATCCAAACATTTCTGTATCACTATGTGTTGCAACCATTTTCCAGACAGCACGTGGTTATGTGCGTTTTAAAATGAGAAAATGTTCAAGCACAAAAGCGCCTATGAAAGAACAGTGGGACCAGTCTTGCAAAAACTTCCGCTATGTCGATATTTGGCACCAGAGCTTGTCACAGAACGCATATTTAGGGCTCTTGTGTTCTCCTTTGGTTTGTCCCAATCACTTCCAAACGAGCAGCTGAGTGTGACAGAAAACGACAGCACTTCCCTCTTTTAACCATGTGCAAGGTAACAGGCTCAGCATATGTTCTGAATGGGTTAAGTGTTATAAAACAAAGCCACAATGGGAAACACCTGACCATACACTGCAGTGCTTCTACTGGGACTGACATAACCCCAATTACAAATGAAAGAGTACCCCTCCCTCTCATAAGTCATTAGAAATAAGAGAACCAGTACACTTATAATGGCTAATGGTGTGCGTGGATGAATAAGGACTAAATAGTTAATGCATCAATCTATTGTTAATCAGTCAACCTTTCTCCAGAGTTGACAGGCTGCAATCTAAATATGACATTTAACCTTATTTCTGCATGATTACAACAGTTAACTAAATTGCACAACGCATAAAGGCGAGTTATCAACCGACACGAGTACATGGAACATACAGGTGGAGTGGCATTCCTTGTCCTCTGTGAGGCAAAACTGTTAAAAAATAGGTGTCTTTACCTCTTGGAACGGGCGAATCAGGGGGACATGAGGAGTCCTTATTTTCAGGGGACAGTCTCTGCTTTGCAATTGCACTTCCCGAGCCGAGTGTGGGACTGGAAGGGGGACTTGAGCCTCGGCTGTTCGTGACACCCACAAAGAAGTTCTGCGCCCGCGTCGGGCTGCTCTGACCCCCGCGCAGGAGCTGGTAGGGCACGGTGGCACGGATGGGGTGCAAGCGGCAGCTGCTGTTGCTGAACGAGCCGGGTGAGCCCGCATTGCTGCGTCTCACTCGGGGCTGCTGAAGTGAGTTGCTCGGGGCAGACATCCTTCAAAACTGTCTGTAAATCCTACCGCAGTAAGAGAGACGCTCTGCCAAAGTTTCTGCTTCTCTAGAGTAGGAGGGGAAGGGAGGTTTGGGGGAGATAAACATTAGCTTGTTAGCATAAAACGTTAGCTTCCTTTTTTCTTTAAATAAAAAAAGTCAACTCATTCGCTCGAAACAAACTCCAACACGGATTACTTGGTGATAAACTTACCTGAAGGATATTAACACATACCGACATAGGCCTCATGTAACTTAAAGTTAATTTCAATACTTTTTAAAAAAGCTTAATTTGTGTTTTTTAGCTCTAGCTCCGTGTTCTCCATCATGACCGCTCTTAAATGAGTTGTTTCGGCCAGACGACTGGCTGATGTCTGTGGGCGGGTCCCGTTCTACAGGTCCGAGCTTGTGATTGGACAAAGGCAGTGTACAGTAACGTCGCTTATTGGTTCATGTGGTCTATCGTCCGTACTTTCAGCCAATTGCATCACAATTGTCCTCAGTGTAGTTTAAAGTGTTTTCTTGTTTTCTTGTGTGGGGGTGGGACAGAAGCCCACATACTGTATTCGATAAACATTGCTAAATGAATATATTACAAAACAACAACCTACAGTTAAGGTTTTTTCTCAACACAAGGTCTATTGGTAGCAGTGGTGATACCACATGTATAACATGATTTTCATAAGCACATGTTTAAGCATGGAAGTAAGCATGTTGAACATAATTTAATTGTGAAGTATCTTGCTAGATCATATCCACACAATATTTATTGCAGTACTTTGTTTTATGTATATTTACAAATTGTCATGAAGTAATCGTATCTTCGTTTTGCCTTGCAGTCCTCGTTTTAGTTGTATGTCTGTGTGTCATCCTGTATGTTTGGATTCTTGTCCGCAAGTACGTGATTGCTACTAAGCTAAGTGTGATTGTGTGTGTGCTAACAAAACCTGTCAACCACTCCTAATTTCCAAGTTGAAACTCAGTCTCCCAAGTCTTAAAATTCTAAATCCGTAAATCCATGACAACTTGGCAAACTATCCGCTATGGAAGATGAAGTGAAAGAACTGAAAGCTCTAGCACAATGGACAATCTGCTATTGGACCTTAAGGCGAGATTGTTGTGTCCGCAGCTGTGAAGAATGAACTTTCGGTGTCAGTTAATAAGGAGTTTCATTACTCATTTAGTTCTGAGGCTCTAAGTGTTTCTTTCATTTTCACTGGTGTGTGTGTTCCTGCCTGCAACGATGATCCGACTTCGTGGGAGTTCTGTGAGATGATGTGTAACTCAATGCCTCAAAAATACAGTATACACATGACAGGAATCCCACGCCACCTTTTTCTATGAAACTCGATAACGTAAATACAAACCATGTAAACGTGTGAAAAAAAAGAACATTCAGCCATGTTCCAATTTGACGGAATTTTATTTAAAAGGCAAACAGAAGAAACATTGAAAGGATGAAATTCCAACCGCTGTTTTTCGGGATGCTACACGGCTCGCCAATTTGTCAACCCCACTCCAAAATAGTTCACAAAGGGCATGCAGGCCTATAAAACCTCCCACACTGGAAGGAGATCCTGGTAAAAGCAGCATACAGTAGCTCGTGGACCCCCCTCCTCCCGTCTACTCCATGACTAAGTGATTTAGCCAGCGCTGGTGCAGGCCGCCTCTCACTTACAATGCCTCCCTGGGTTAGTGACAGAGCGGGGAGGGTGTCGGAGAAAGAGAGAAAACCCATTTACAATGCGGCTTACACACGGCCGTCTCCCCACAGACGGCGCCCATCCTTGGATTAATGTTTGCTATGCATAGTTTTTGGGTGCAATTTGGGCACCCGAGAGAGGCAGTAAGAAAGAGAGAGCAAGTCTGTGTATGTCGGAGGGTGTAGAAGGGAGGGGTGGGGGGTGGGAGTGGGACGGGGGTATGGCGCTCTGGCTGTCTGTTCTATCACCCCTTCTTTGAGTCAATAGTGTTCCGGCAGCTGAGGTTCTTTATGAGGGGAACAATCTGGAGGGTCTTGTCAGAGTGCCGAGCAGCTGCTGTTTTCTGGGGAGCTTCTTTCACGGACCACAGGCCTGGAGTGGGCTGGTGAATAAAGACGCACCCACCTACCCTCCTCCTCAACCCCACAACCCCTACCTTCTCCAATTCCTCAGCCTCTCCCCGAACCACCCCTCTCACTGGAAGCCCTCCTGCACAATGCCAGATGAAGAGTGGCACAGACATGAAGAGAGCAAGGGAGTGTTGTTATTGTGCTCTCCTCTCGGTCACCAGGGGTACGGTCCCTTCACCCTAAACAATGCTTTCATGAGGTATGTGAAGATCCTTTCGTAAGACAAACACACAATTTAAATAGTGTGTTAAAAAAAATAGCTCTGATATATTGGCACAAGTGATCACATCTTATACAACCTGATGTATGAGCGAAAATTATTTCTTTTTATACATTACAATAAGAATCAAGAAGCCTGATTCAGGTTAGATTGGAAGAGTCTGATTACAGCAGAGTCTCCTGTAATTCTCCTGAGTGGGATTTCAGATTTTCATTAGCAGAGCAGCGAGTTTGCATTTGCTCCCTTTCTGTCATTGATTCAGTGAGTCAGATCAGTAATACAACACTGCCTCCCTTCTTGATATTGCGCTCTGTTACAATGTTACATTCACTAGACTATAACAGCACTTCATTATATTCAAGCAGCCACTTCAGAGAAGTCACTGCTGGCACCCTTTGTCCCTTTCCCAGTTGTCGGTGTGGCGGGTGCAGCGGTGAACCTGTAATGGTTGGCTTCGGGCTGGTGTTTGGCTTCAGATCCAGACAGGCTCCTCCTGTTTAGCTGCTGTCTGAGGGCACCAGGTTCCCTGTGGTGTCCAGCTGCATGCATTTACATGTGCAAGCTGACACTGGGCACTCGGTGTGGTCTCTGGAACACCAGGACACATGAAGGTAAAAAAAAAGAAAGAGGTGCACGGCAAAACTGTATCGAATAAATGTCTGTTCATATGTGCAATCCAGTGAGTCTCACCTGAACCAGCTGAGAATGTGGCCAGCATGGCCGCCGTGGCGACAGTTATGACACCAGGTGAACCAGTTGTTAAATTGAGCAAGTTTGTTCTCCCGGGTCAAGTCAACCTTCTCATCCGACTTTCCTGTTCCTGCCAAAAAAAAGAAAGAAAAAAAGAGACACGCTATCAATGTTGGCACGAGTGACACTGCAATGAAGAAACTGGATTGTCCCTGAACTCCCAGTGCAGCTGTCACTTACATGCTGATCCACATATTTCATCCTGCAAATGCTCATTTAAGTAGTATAGCCACATAAGCTGCTCCAAGATGCATGCCTGTTACTGGGCGTATCAGCTGCCTTCCTATGCTACGTTCACATTACAAGCCTGTTTGTTCACATCTTGACGGTTCACATTCATAATTACAAGTGACCAACTGTAGTGTAGTAGTAGCTAATGCAAATGTGACAACATCTGTTTCTCAGAAACGG
Source organism: Macroramphosus scolopax (assembly GCA_901007825.1). Classification (NCBI taxonomy): domain Eukaryota; kingdom Metazoa; phylum Chordata; class Actinopteri; order Syngnathiformes; family Centriscidae; genus Macroramphosus; species Macroramphosus scolopax. Next base: position 4,753 of record CAAKHC010013675.1, on the reverse strand, counting down.
CCTGCATGGGCACATTCAAAACAGTTTTTGCACGAGTCGTTTTCCGTCACCACCAGCAACAAAAAACGTCGCATTTGTGAGACCACTTGTGTATCGAGACTGAGAGAATGGACGCGCTCGCAGCAAATGAATGCACAGGATGTTACTCTGGAGGACGGCAAACAGTCAGTCGTCTGTATGTGATGATCCCTCCACCACGACTCCTCCATTGTGGTTTGTGTTTCACCAATAGACAGACTGTAGGAAATGCCCACGCTGCTGGCAGTGGCTGATGACGACAGCGCTCAGCGAAAACACGCGTACAGACAAACAGCCACATGGGTTCTGATATGACCCGTCTCATTCAGGTCACACTGCCTTGTGTCGAATATGTATCAGATCTCGGACCACATACGAAAGGGACAATAATCAGGCATGCAGCCCTGAAAAAAATCTGATATGTGTAGGCAAAAGAAAGGCCAGTTTACCTGGGCAATTGGAAACAGGTGTGCCCATGTTCATGAGGCAGAGAGCGCAGCGGGGCAGTGGCTTTCTGCAACCGGGGCAACTGGTCACTTTCGACTTGGTGGGTGAGCCGCTCACACCATACTGGCTGAAGCCACGGCCCTGGTGAGGCATTGCTGAGCAGCTGTAGGAGATGGACTTCCCACAGAAGTTGCAGCTCACAAACACCTGCGGAACGAGAACAAACACAAGTGTCGGCTGATAAGGGCCGGCGAACATTAAGGAAAAACCAACACGCTTGACAGCTGTCTGGATATCACTCTGTGAGGGGAGAGGGAGATAAGAGTTAGATAATACAGCAATAATCCATACGCGCTTAACTGTGATTACTGGATTTTCAGGTGCAGCTAGACAGTGTCAAGTTTTGCATGCAGCACCAGTGTAGTAATGATTTCAATAGAACCTCTTTGAGTATAGTCTACACTAACAAACTAAAACACAGGTTTGTAGGAAAAGCACTGAAGAGTAGAGCTGTGGGAGTCAGGCTGACGCACAAACCACCTGGCTATAAAAAAAAAGAACAACCAATTACAAAGGTAGTAATTTCTCAGAGAGTGAACAAACAAGACAGACAGCTTCCTGTTTGCCAGTGTCCTATCAAACGTTAAGGCAGGAAGTGTGGCATTTGACATATGAGGGGGCTGCAGTACTGGTTTACCAAGACATTATGAGCCAGTTGACATGTCAGTAAACATATTTTACAGCCATTCCAGCAGCGTGTAGAACACCAAGTCCTTGACCTACCTGGAATAGAACAGGGCTGCATTTGGAGTTAATTACACCTGTGTTTACACTGCTATGACATGTCGAAACGGTTGCTGTGTAACAGGTGTACGTGATTAATACAGGTACTAAGGGCTGCGCCTAAGGATACCTGAAATATTCAATTTACCAAGTCAGAAAAAGAAGCCAACACCGTTTTACTTTTATACCCGCCTGCCAATTTATTAGGTACGCCTATATAAAACGATTACAGTACAATTCAACAGCCCGGCAATAAATCCTCCCTTCGTAAAGATTATAATTTTCTTTGAAGTTTGTTGAACTGTGCCGGGTTATACTGAGAGGTGTTTCGAAAATGTTGTTCATCACATTTAAATCATAAGAAACCTGATTAAAGTCATGATGCAGGAAGTTTATCACAGACTTTCTGTTGTGCTGCATTCATTTCATCCTTCATTTACTAATAAATTGATTCATTTAGTAGAAACTTCTTTTTATTCCATCTGTTAATCAGATGAACATATCAAGTTTCAGCAGGACAATTATTGTGTTACCTGGGCCAGAGGTTTGGAGCTGGGGTCCAGCTTCCCTCTATGGATGTCAAACTCAGCTCGTTTGTGCCAGAACCTCCAGGCATCCAGCAGGTTGCGGTAGTTCTCGATCCAGCACTGGACTCTGGGGTCCTTCAACACTTCACCTGGGGAACCCTGTCAAGGAAAGTCTTTGTCTTATATCACATTGTCTCATCCGTGTGACCTCTGCCCTGCTTCTTGTCTCTTCCCTTCATGTGTGCATATCGGTGTATGTGAGGTTTATGGTAGATGCCCTATAAACTTAAATAGACCCCTCTGAAGCAAGTTACAACAGGAAAAAACAAACAAAGCTACACACTTGTTCTGCAGCCTGATGAAAGGTCACAGTCTTGGTCCACAGCTAAAATCTACTTACTATTTGTTTTTATAGAAGCAACGGCATGAAGGCTTCATATGTCTTCCTTCATACTGCTTCAAGAGGCGGCAGTAATATCTGTAACATCTTAGAAATAAACAACTGATCTCCCTGAGGAGGAACAGACAGTTTCCTCAGGGATATTTGTTGTAGTCTTGCATATTATTAGTTTAACTTCATAAGCCTTCTTTCTTGCCAAGAGGTGTAAGAGAAGATCAATAACACCCCCACACACACACACACATACACACACACACACACACACCCCATACCTGCCCATTATTTATGAAGCTGAACCTGATGGTTGTTGACAACCCAGATGCCCTAAAACCTTTACAGTCACGGCGAAACTTCTAAATGGATTTCTTTCGATTCGATTGGGCCAATAAAAAGTCGTCATGGTTCAGCGAGTGTAGTGCGATACAGAACAGCCGAGGGCCGACGCCGCTCTCCACCGTGCTATTAGACAAGATGGAGGAAGTTGAGGGTAGAAATGCAACGACAATGTCTCAGCTAAAAGAATCTAACATTTGCCCACTGATATCCAGTGTTATTGCTATGCCCTGTGACCATGGCGATGACGAGCCTCAAGCAGGCAAAGCAGTCTTACACACAGTATTCCTCCCGATCCTCCACCCTTGCCTTGCACCTTCATCTCTAAGTGCTCATCCCTGGTGTTAAAAATGATAAAAATCCATGTGAAAATTGACCACAGTAAATTTGACAAAAAGTAATGACTTGATGCAAATATTTGTCTCTGTAAATCTCAACTGAACTACATATATTTCAGAACTTTTCAAAAACCTTTTCTTTATTTTTCACCCTACACAAAAAATAAAACATTTATTAAATCAAATGAAAATTACCAAATATATATTTTTCTCAGTCGATCTTAACTGACCCTCATGTACTGGAATATACAAGCACTTTTTGTATAATTACTGTTTCAAAATCTCATAACTCTACCAGTTTTTTTTACTGTAGAAGCCCCATTGCTGTTCTTGTGTGTGTGTGCGCTCCTGAGAGATGAGTCATCAAACATTTGCATGCAAAAAAAAGACCGAGAGATAAACGACCACAGGGAATCACTATTACAACCGTGAAAAGGTATGTTCTATTTTTATCTTTGTGCAACTCATTTGGGTTTGTGTACCTTCAGCATGCAGAAACTGGCCGTCTGGACATCTCCAGTTCGGTCCACATAACTCTCCATCAGATCCACGCCATCCTTCGTCTGCCCCGTCAGCAGGATGCCCTCCAGGTTGCCTGCGTCCTTCATCTCATTGGTCAGTTCGTCGATGTATCGAGGCAGCTGCAGCCAAGTAGCCCAGAGAGATTTAGAAAAGGAGATTGTTACATTAGAAAGTTTGCAGCGTGATCGCAGATCGATTAGGACATAATCTTGTAAAGCTTGTCTTACCTGTGCGTCGCTGAGAAACATGGAGGCGAAGGCGACTCGGTCCCGCACGGCGACACTGCTCTCGTACTGAAACAGGAAGATAACTGTTTTTCAACCCTTTGAGTCAGAACTGTGGGAAAAAGTTTCAACATGTTCTTCTTACATGCAGTACATAGATTATCTGCTCTGAGTCACAGTTTTACAGGAAACCAATTGTCTTTTACACCTTATCAATTCTGGAAATCCAAGACGACAGGAAAGAAAATGCAAAGTTACGAACTAAGTGTTCTTTCGTGGAGGAATCCTTTTTTGGCCAGTGAAAGGACAAATTAGCTAAATAACAGCAGCTGGTGGCCAGAATCTGATGCAACTGAGGCAGGGAGAAGCAGAACCTTCTGTTCTGTTTTATAAATGTCGCTGCTGCTGATGGAATTTTAAACACATTTCTTCCTCTGCACGAGTTATTTCCCTAAAAACACCACTGGAGTGTTACCTTCCTATTCAGCAGTGTGTTGAGAATATCAGAGAAAAAGGAACATTACTACTGGTTGAGAGAAGCATTCCTCTCATTTCAAGAGTTTGTGATATTAAGAGATCCCGTACCAGCACGCCATCATAGGCGCCGGGCTCACTGGTGAGAAAGGCAAACATGACGCAGAGGTAGGGGTTCTTCAGCTGCAGCCTCAGAGAGCTGCACATCTCCCGCCACAGGGAGGACTTCTCATCGGTGTAGCCTGACAGCGCCATGGCAACCACATTCAGGTTCAGGTCACCTGTGACGAGGAGCAAGTAAGAGAGGTTTACATACCATCTGCAGTGTTACACTGCGAGTGTGTGATGCAGACACACACTTTAGTTTTGTTGCACATACACAGGAGCACCAACGACAACACATAATTCTTCATTTCACACGACATATTTAGGATTTATCTGGTGTTTGATAGAAGTACATTAGTTCTACTTGTTGCATGTATATTTAGTTAACTCTTGTATATTCAACATTATGTTATCTTATGATGAGTCAGTCTCATCCTCTTTTCTGGGATCCTTTTTTTTTCCACCACCGGCAACCGATGGGTTACAGGAAGTAGAAATACCACACATAGGAAGTGACAATACCTGGATGTACCAAGTGACCGCCACAACAGGAGGTAATGCTAGTTAGTGTTTTATCCCCTG
>CAAKHC010013674.1:0-41887 GCA_901007825.1 Macroramphosus scolopax | reverse complement strand
TCAGTTAGATGTTGCAACATTTGTTTGTCGGCTGTGTTCTTCATGTGAGACGGGAAATGACTTGTTCACACGTCAAGCTGTTTTAAAACAAACAATGGTGTCATTGATTGCCCAAACTATATTAAATATTAATATTTGGCTGCAGGCGTGATGTACCTATCCCTTTTTTTTTTGTTTTGAGAAACTCCCTTTTCCCAAGCTGCTATTTTTACTGGCTGCTGACGAACGGGGTCACCACGGTTGAGTCACGTTCGGTTTCAGGCCTGGTTTGCTAATTAAACCTGTGGTCTTCCAGTGTCGACCATTACTGCATGGAATGTTTTTCAAACAGAGCTCATTCAACTGCATAGCCTGACTGGCTTCTTCTTTTAATTAGCCCAACTCTAGAGCCTCTGCCAAACCCGTTAGTTAGGGAGGGAGAAAAAAAAAACTTGGGTTTGCCTTGAGTTCAGCTTTGCTCAAATGTCAGCTAATTTCTTTGTCTTTGTTTTCTCTCTTTTCTGCTCTTTCTCTGGGAATCTGTCCTATTGTATGTCTGTTTTTCTTCCGACAGTGGAGCAATGAGAACCAGTCAGAGCTGATTGAGACAGCCGGAGCTCTGTTTCGCAACGCCCTTTCTACCCTCATGCCGTCTGCAGGTTCACCTCGTCAGCTGCCTCCAAGTGTGGCGGGCATTGGCCCGAAGAGCCGGGTCATGTTCCCGCTGGGCATGGGTCATGCATCAGAATATATTAGGCACAGAGCGGCCCTCATCGGGTAAGATAGTACAACTGAAAGTCATAACATGGTTATGAGGACAAATTAGGTTTCAGGTAAATCTATTCATTCAATGAATCAATGAATAGAAACATAATGTAACTAGATTAGAACTTGATTATACAAGGACTTGTTATTGGGAGAACGGCTGCTCTTTCTTCTCCACTCGGAGTCCTGAATGGCTGTTTTTGCAAGAATCAGAAGACAAAGACAAATCACAGAAAATGTTCTGAAAACTTAATTTGATGGATCAAAGTGTTGCAGACGGCGTGCAAACGTCTTGTCTTGTGTCAACATCAGTTTTTTCCCTTCCCTAATGTTACAAGTAGTGCGGTACTTTACCCGCCGATATACCAGCAGAATTAAAATGCGCCAGCATCCTGTAATTACCACTTGTGCCAGCAGAGGCCCTGCTGCTCAGCAAAAGCTTCATTATGCTTTAATTTTGTGTGTCATGGAACGATACTTAGACATTGTAATGTGCTTAAAATAGCACACTTTCCTGTGTGTTGAATGTATTTAGACAGAAATTGATATGTTTGTCTTTCCAGGGACGCAGCCCATCGTGTCCATCCTCTGGCCGGTCAGGGAGCCAACTTGGGCTTCGGGGATGTGGCTTGCCTCACACAGCTCCTGAGCCAGGCAGCCTTTAACGGGAAGGACCTGGGTCAGTGAGAGCTCGAAACAGACACAAGCACTGCAAGCATAGCACAGCGGTTTCCTCCATGATCTTTTCCATAGCCCCATCTAAAACCCAAACTGTTCATGGGAAATATAAAAAGCATCAGCTTGTGTGGCAAATTGTATTTTGTCATTTCCTGCCAAAAATGATATGTATTTATCATCTCTCAGATGTTATATGATATTGTGTCCTGAAGGTAGAACAGCTCCGGTGCATTGACTTAATAGAGAAAACATATGAAAGACACACTAACTTGAACCTGTGTTCTAGGCTTTTAACCCCAAGTCTTTGTTTGTTTTTTGCAGGAGCGATAAAGCACCTGTTAGAATATGAAACTGATCGCCAGCGGAAGAATCTGCCCATGATTGCCGCCATTGACCTCATGAAACGCCTCTATTCCACCAATGCGGCTCCTGTGGTCCTCCTACGCACCTTCGGCCTGCAGGCCACCAACATGCTCCCAGCACTAAAAGTGAGCTTCCTCTCTTCTCTTCTATCTCCAAACATATCCCGCTTACACATCCCCGACCATCACTGCTATTAACCACCTGTCAGACCTAAGCCCCGCCTCCACCTTCTTTCCTGATTACACAGAGCTTTACTTCTGTGGCGTCTATAATTTCCAGAGCTCAGAGCCTACTACTACGGCATCTATGTTTAGCCCCAAATTTAGTGTTACCAAAAGTGTGTGGGTGGGGTGCAGGGCTGTGGCAGCGAACAGCGGTGTTGGCTTGTGTTTTCACACCCCTTTTATTACCGACCACTCATGTGAAATGGCTTTATTCCCTACTAAGTGATTCAGCTCCACGCAACTGTAACTGGATGTATGGCATCCCGCTATGGAAGCACAGAGTCAAACGTGACATTCTTTCCGTATTAGATGTTGTGATGTTACGGGTTCACAGGTCTGAAGAGTGATTCAGAGGATACAGAATGTTTCAGTCACTGTCTCTTTTGCTTTACAGGAGCAGATCATGGCATTTGCAAGCAAGTGAGGCAGGTGTCATGCAGTGGTCGTCATGGGAACTCCGGTGACTGTAAAAACTGTTAATGTTAAAAACAAAACTAAGATAATAAAGATTTATTTTACTCTTTTGTGATGTTTCTGTCTTTCGGTGCAAAATAAAGTAGTTCAAAGCTGAGACGTGCACGCTTTAACGTTTAGCTATGACACCTCTATAATGAGAAAAGAAAGGTTGACATGGACAAAGCACATTTTTGGACGTTTTATTAAAACATAGTAGTATACCCTGACAGTATTTCACTGGATCTAATAAAAACAATTTACACACCATCAACTGATGACCATAGAGGCATTTCTGAGCAATTGTACTGCATAAAGGTTTTTCCTCAATGCAAAAGCAGTTCCTGTCCGATCGCACTTATAACAAGTTTACATGTATGTACAGCAGTAGTTATGGAACATGATGAATACTGGAAAGACAGCAGAGGCGTGTCTTAGAGAGCAGTTACACAGAGAGATCAAAGGTTAATGTTGGTACTAGTAGTTCAAATACTCTACATTAGACTTTCAGTTATTTAAATATTTGTACAGTTCACGAGAAAATGACGTTCTATATTCAAAAGCTAGTAAATTATGTTAACACTATCCACCTTTCGTGAGAGGTTTGTCCATTGCTAGTCTAAAATACAGTTCAGACTCGTGTTGGGGGGGCCACACAGTTTAAGGATGCTTAATTTAGAGCTCCTCACCCCCCCTGAGTCATGGTTAATCCAAAACTACTTGATGATATATGTACAAGTCTGTAGTCTATAGCAAATCAACTGATCATATATTAGCTACAATATCTGCAATTAAAGTGTTATGTGCAAAGGTGAAGAAGCTGTATAGTTGTCAGCTGCATTTCCAATGATGTCTAACTTGACTAAGGCTAGGGGGGTAAATATATCGGGGTTCTGTGAAATAATTTTCTAGTATTTAGTAAGACAACCGTGGTTGCACATCCAGCAACCGACCTCTATTCCACTGCTGTGCACACCAGCACCGCAATGAGCACCAGGACACCATGACTGGTCTTATCGCTTGAAACTACCTCTACACACTTTACAGAAAGACGAGGACACATTTCAGATCAGACGCCCATAAGGATTCAAACATGTAAACGTTTTACAAAAATAAAGTCAGCTCACCAGTTATGAGCGCAACATACAGTAGAACTAGCTGGCCTTATAAAAATATAGTGATTTCTTTTTTTTTTTTTCAACAGTCCTCTGAGTGTTTGCAGAGATGCTGAGGTGGAGGATGAGAGGAGGGGCATGACGGGACTAGATGTGTCTGTGAGGGGATGGGTTGATGGAGGGTGGATGGATGAGGGGAAGCCCAATGGGGACAGATTGTCCCTCTCAGTGCCGGCTGAAGTGACAACGAGCGCTCCTCAGTGGATGTTGAGGTTTCTGAAGTAGTCGAAGGTCGCCCCCAAGGCCCAGCTCGTCTCCACGTTGTTCACCTTTTTGGCTAGCTGTTGAACAGCGTGAGAGGGGGACATCCATCAAAACCACAATATAAGCAGAACTATCCTACATCTCCAGTCATCTTCAGCTAAAAGAATGTGTGTTTCGACGGGCTTACCTGCAACACGGTGTTGTCCTTGAAGCCAAAGCCCTCCTTTAGCAGACAGGTGATATAGGTCATGTCCATGCAGAGGAAGGGGCTGATAGCACGGTATTTGGTCATTTTGTTGCACACTGCAAACACAAAGAGTCACAGATTTCACGTTAGCTCCACATACAACTGACTTGGTGCATCACACGTTCCACGTACTACTGATAAAAACACTCGATCTAACCCGGGGGCCACTTGAGGAAAACATGACCTTTTCTGTTTTGTTTGGCTTAATAAACAGGCGGGTGTGAGAAGAACGGCTGAGGGTCAGCACAGGGCTGCGGGTGGGCGGCGGTGCTCTAACGGCCCCGTACACAGCCTGTGTGTCAGTATGTGTCAGCCCCAGGTGGTGTGTGGCTGTCAGGTGCCCTCCTGCCTGGGCCAGGCAGACATCGTCAGCTCAGCTGCCAGCCCGGCCTGAGCCAGGCTTGTTCCTGGAGACCATGTGACAGTGTTCTCACAACACAAACAGCCTTGCATAACTCTCCGAAATCATTCCCGTCTGCTATAAATCTGGTCCTGCATGGCCATTACAAGTGCCACAAACTCAAGCTGATAAGCATGGTGTGTATCGGTTACCCTGACTAGACGCTTGTCTGAGAGGATACGGTTTTGTGGGAAGAAGACCGATATGTATATATAACTTGTGAAATTGTTTGTCTCATACAAATGTCGATTATAGGGAACATAATACATTGCTGTGTTGAATTATGTTTCACCATCGATACTTTTCCACTTACCTTGAGCTGCATCTGACCTTATCCCAACCCTAACCCGTTATCTCCTACCCATCAGTTAACCTAAGTACTAACCCCAACCGAGGTCTAACATTTAGGGAACATTGTGTGATGGGGGAACAGATTCGGATGTGCACTGTAACCATTACCTTCTTTGGCTCTCTTCTTAAAATCCCTGACTTCAACTGCTCCACCTCGGTTGCCGTCTGTGACAAAAAAAACATACGTGCAAGTTGAACATCAATTTCGTGCAAAAAATATTGCAAGATAATAATACTGGAAAGTGATTTATGGGTCTGTATCCACTCACCAATGAGGCCGGACTCCACCGCTCGGTCGAAGTAGTAGGAGAAAGCGTAGAAAACACTGCTGCCCTTGACTTCATAAGGCTGGTGCACTATTCCTTTGATCACCTTCATCACCTCGTAGTAGCACAGCTTGTAGCCTGCGTAGCCTGAAGAGAGAGGGATGTTATATTGTAAAAGAACGATTGAAATAATATGGAAGGAAACAAAGAGGTGCATTGAAGCGGCAACGGGTGGAATGCAATCGGAAAAGGCTTGGCGCCTGAGTTCAAGGTCAGCCAGGGACTGAAGCTGGGGCCTCACCAGATAATATACAAGGGAAGCCCCAGATGTTTGACACAGACCCATGGGTATGGTTAGCTCTGTTGTGCCGGCAAAACCATGTGCTGACAAGTACAGCAGTTTGTGCTGCCCTGTTGGGCTGTCTATTTTTACCACATAATTGTGAGCGGTCCAGATCAAGCCACTCGTTACACACACACACAAGAAAATAACAACTCTCAGACAAGCCCAGCATCTTTGGCAACTTGACTGTGGTATGGGAGGGACTGCCTTATTTGTGTAGTTAACTGACAGTTGTCTTTTTGCCTAACTACAAGGTTGACTGCAGCATAATTGTTCAAGAGGAAGACGGATGGGGAGGATGACAGCATGTGCATTAGGCACCGCAGTTAAAGCAACTGCAGCGGATTAATGTCCTCACATGAAACTGCATGATACTGTATTTTATTGTGTTCCAGAGTTGGTTAAAGGAGTTTATGGCAACTGGTTCCAATGCACTGGGAAGACAACCAAATCCTCAGAGGGCTATAATCTTACCATCTGGAATCCCGCTAACTTGGTAGGTGGTTCCTCCAAAAGTTACATCTTCTCTGAACTTTTTCGGGAGGCAAGAACTAGTGAAGACTTTCCAATCCAAACCTGGGGGAAGCCAGAACAAGAGGAAGGTTTGGCATCTTGCAGGGCAGAAAATGCTTTCATGACAGAGTGATAGACAATAGACAGGTTGTACTCTACCATCAGCTCCTAGAGCTCCAAGAGTCGCCAAGCGAGCCGCATACAGTCCATTTCCAAGGTAGCTATGTGATGGTGACAGGAAGTTATGGTTAGACTTAAACATGTTTATTACTACTAGAGTAGGTCCAAGATAAATCCAGCAGTTTCTTTACCTGTGTGTGTAGAGTTGATATGTGTGCTTGAACAGGTTGAAGTTGGCAATGTAACTCTGGGGAGCAGACTGAACTGTTTTCTGTTGGATAAACGACAAGTGTCAGCGCTGTATTTGTGGTGACGACATAAAAAAATAGACTTAAAATAACACGTCACATATTTGATTTACCTTTGACTTGGGAAGGAATGTGATCTGTGTAGATCCTCCACCCAAATCCAGGATCCCCACTGTCCTCCTCGTGGTGGAATACAGGTGACCTACAATACAGCGAGCAATTAGAAATCGGATTGCTTGGAGACAATTTATAATAAGGTGACCTGTCAACAGACGATGCTCTGTGAAGACTTTCTATTTATCTGCAACTTTATTTTGAAATTATTCATTTTACAAACACTAATGTCAGAAACTGAACATGCTTACAGATCATGTCTGGAAATACACTTGTGGTTTTAATCTTAAGGTTGTTATTTATATCAGATTTGATGGCACCTCAGCTGTGAGACAAATATGTGAGAAAATATTGCTTGTTTTTGCAACACGTTTGGGGCCAGTGATTCCAGCTCGTGGCCTCAGACAGGAGACAAGAGTCTTTCACTGCCGGCCTGCTGTGTACACTGGAGCCTCAGATATGAGCCTCCTGACCACTAACACCACCATAGCAAAACACAAGCAATGTCCTACCTGTAAGGAAGTTCACCGTGACCCAGGCGAGGACTCCTAGAAACAGCACATGCGGGAAAACAGCTGCGTTAGTAAACAGTGATTACAAGTTACCTGCTATATTTAACCCATTCAGAAGTGTTCAAGCGCGCAGAATAAACCCAAAAAAACGCTGACACTGCAGGAGCAGAATGGAACTGCAGACCAGCCCAGGTAATTACAATTGTCTCAGATGAAGTTATTGCACCCGTAAAGGGAGGATAATGAATGACACATACTGTGTGATGAAACATAACATAGTCAGTGTCTTAATGGGGGAAATTATTGGGCGTGGGGCAGTAACTCACACCGACATGTTTATTTGTCTCAATGAGGTACTAACAGGCACCTTGTAAAAGGAGTTGTGAGAGCAGTATTGTTTGATACGTGCTCAGTGAATGGGGCAATTAAAGCTCCTAATGAGACAGTATCTCTGTGAAGAATCACCCAAACATGACCAACCTTCATTTGTTCCGTTCATGATGGAAACACTGTTGTTCGGCACAAAGAAGGGGGACTCGTGGAATACCTCTCGCACCTGAGGAATAGATTACAATGTTATCATTAACTACCTTTATGTTGAAATAATACAGCAGTAGTACTGCAGTGTATCCAGACTCCAAAGGACATGCTGCGCCTGTATTTTAGTCTGACAGACAACCACAGGCTTGAACAGTAGCCTGGATTTCATGCTGTAAATGACAAATATGGTTACTCCACATAACCTCACATCAGCTGTTTGTTTGCAACACGATAGCCACTGAATGGGCAGATTTGTTCCCTTTTTCTTCAGTGACACTTGTAAGCATTTAGTGGTTTCTCATGTCGCTCCTTGGTGGAGCAAGATGTTTTTTCCTGCCAAGCTGTCTGAGGAGCAAAGAGAAAATGGGCTTCACCTCCTTCAGAAGAGTGTTCGCCTTGTCTTCGGGAAGCAGACGCAAACCCGCCGTGGCCTTCAGGACCACCGGGGTCCTCCTCCAGTCCTCCTCCGGCACCGTCTTCTTGGCGATCTTCAGCAGCTGCCTGATGGTGTTGCCACCCTGAAGAGGACATAGAACACAGATATTTCATCAGCAAATGAAGAAATGTTCTCAGTGATCACAGTCAAGGCAGGTGACGAAAGCAGACAGGAGTGGGCAGCGATGACAGCATCAGCAGCAGCAGGCATTGTTGTAATTACACAATGTTTTCATGATTTCATGAGCCCAACCCAAAGAAAGTCCCAGTGGTTTGGTGTTATTGCAGACAGTGAAAAACTCCCTGTTGATGTACCTGAGGATTGATACGAAGCGATGGGGCAACAGGTATACATACCTCTTCAGGATTGTCTTTATACGCAGAAAGTCCAGGCTTCACTGCGTGGTACATTTCATTGTCCAGAACCGGCAGCTCGACTAAAAGAAGAAGTCAGCGTTAGTGAGCGGGTCAAACACCTCACAGCGAACTGTAGTATTACTTTTCTTTTACAGCTTGTGACATTTAGACTGCAGTGCTTCACCTACATCCTGATTCAGTTTTAGAGGGTTGTTTCCTACACAGCTGAGTCAAACACTCTAATTAAAAGTCCACCTCAGCTACTTTTAGAAGCTGTATTGCTGCTATGCTGGTGCGTGATTGCACCACAGTCAATGACCTAACAAGGGCAGACAGAGTGGGAGCCTACAGTATGTGCAAAAAGAGAGAGAGTGAAGCAACTACCTGGGTCTTTCTGAATGAATTTGTAGATGTGGATCCTGGTGCCGGTGCTCCCGGCGTCGAACATGACCCCATAGAACACCCGGCTGGTGTTGACGGGGGAGGAGGCTTCAGGGACGGGCTGGTAAACCTCAGGTTGGGGGTAAGCCTCAGGGGCAGGATGCAGGATGGACCGGTGGAAAACCTCTGGTATGACTTCAGGTGCCAGGTGGATGACTTCGGGAATCTCCGAGTGGGTCGTCACGCCGGGCTGCGGGACTTCGGGAACCGGGTTGGAGACCTCAGGGAGGAGGTTGTCCGCGTTGGCGGCGGGCTCCCGGTAGCGGTAAAAGTGGGGGATGTAGCGGTGGTGCCTGTAGTAAGTCGCTTCCGATAAAAGGCTCGTGGCCAGAAGCACCAGAGGGATCAGCAGGCTCGGCGTGGCCATTGTGTCAGCACCGGAGAGGAGAAGGAGTTGGAGGAGAAGACGGCCGGGTGGATGCAGGAGGGAACACGAGCCTTCTCTCTGATTGACAGCAGAGAGGATGCGAAGCACACTCAGGACAGTCCGGCCATCTGTTTACAGTATATAAAGACATAAGGGCTTGGCATGGGGCCACACCGAGAGCAGCCATCCACCAATCCTGTGGCGGTCCATCCCAGCTCCATCAGGAGTGCCCCTCCTGGGAGCGGAGCTGGAGACTACCTGCCTGCCGACAGCAGTTCGGAGGAGGAGGAGGAAGATTATTTTTGGCCATGTTTTCCCCTCCTCATCTTTACTGGGTATTGTGGTCCCTTCAGGAAAAGGAGAAAGGGGTTAGCCTCATAAAGAAGTCGAAATGAATGGCCCCCGTTGAAAGAAAAAAAACTCATTTTCTGACTCACTCATTTTATGGGTGTATTTAAATCTTGCTCAGAAACTTGACTCACACAGCTCCAGTTTGGCTTGTCTAAACTAAGAGTGATGTAAGTTTTTTCTTTGTCTTAAATTAAGACACCGCTGTAGATGTTTGACATTAATGCCTGCAGATTTCAAGACATTCACTTTAATTGAGGAAGAGATTTATTAATACAATGTAACTGAGAGAAAACAAGAAAATTACGTTAATTTATGTTGTGTATGTTTATTTATGAGGACAATGCACAATGCACAACTCATAAACATGAGCAAGCCCCAGGCATGTTTATTATTTCTTATATTTATTTTGTAAAGACTCTTTAATACTGGTATAATGATTTTTTCTTACGTACCTCTACTAAATCCTTCCCATGGGTTTAATAATACATATTTTTCCAAATCCTTTCAATCTCCCCATCATGATCCTGCAATAATCACCGCATGAAATCTATGGCAGCAATTGCACCAACATTCCAGTATGCAAATATCATCTGCACTGCAGCTGGCAGAAAAAGTTGGAAGAATGTTCACAATCATCTGACTCCCACTCATCCCTGTTAACCACAGATTCTCCAAGCGCAAAGAATATTTGGGTAGCAAGGCACGTTTCATGACAGAATGCATGAGTGTATTCTGGCACGGAATCACAAACCGTGCTGTCGTGTATCAGCTAATGCCTTTTCGTGTAGTGTTCATCGTTGCTGGCTTTAATGCAGGCTGCAGACACATCAAAGCTAGTCCACAGTTCAGCTCAGAGGCACAGCAATTTCAGAAACATTACTGGAACAGATTTGTATGAGATTTGAGATTTTGACCCACTTTATATCTACAAACGACCCTTCGGAAAAAGAACCGCTGGTAGTTAAGCAATTGAGACATTCCTGGGATCTGACCCTTTCCCAGCGCTGACTTAACATGTGCTTAATGTTTCAGCTCATGCAGAGGGTGATTGCAACTGTTGGTCAGAGCAGCCGGGAGGGTACGGGAGGGGCAGAGGCTCTGCAGATGGGCACAAGAGTGCAGGAACTCCAGAGGGGACAGAGAGGACAATGTGGGGAGGGTTGGGCTTGGCACCGGCGTTCACCCATCATGCCATTCCCCTCAGGACACTCGACTTTGCAAAGCACTGTTCCAACACTGTAATTTGGACTAAAAATATTGGACGTTCTTTCCTCCTTCCTTTTTTCTAAATACTGTGGCTACTTTTTCAATCCTGTGGTTCCCCAGAATGGTCGTTCGCCCCTATCAAAGTGAACATGTGCAAGACCTCTTACTGACTTGTGCCCAGATATCTCGGTTGCATGTTAACATGGTGATAATGTTCCAATAAAACCTGGGTAAAAAAAGGCTAATTATGAAATAGTAAAGGAGTCAAGTTATGTCTGTTCAATCTAAATTTCATGCTGGGATTGTTTTTTTATTCTATAAATATTTAGGCACATCCTGTGGTTAAAGTAACAATATATATGAATAACATTGCAGCGTACTGGTACTGCAGCCTTGATTAAACATTTGTGTTTCCATTATAAAGTGATGATGTGATGTGAGCTGCCTTTCAAGTAAATTGTCACAAGAGTAAAAATGTTACAGGGAATTTTAGAAAATTGTAATTTCCCTGTCCCTCTAGATTAACATGCAATAATAAACATCAAACACAAGAAATGTGTAGGTTGCTAAATCATGTTGGGATGTCTTGTAAAAGTGCACTGCTACTCTAAGCGAGGTGCCTGCCTGTGGCATGACACTGCACATAACGAACCATGTTTTAAAGGGGAGGTAATTTCAATACATGCTTTACTATTTTGTTTCAAGTTAACTGAAACCATAAAGCATGAAACGGGACCCCAGCTTTGTAATCTACACGGTGCAATATATCATTAATATGCTGCAATGTTACCCTCAGGAATGACATGTTTGTGGGTGTCCTACCCCAAAAGTCCATTGAAGAGACCCAAACCTTGTCATTACAATTCCAATGATAATGACAGCTTTCAAAAAGCTCAGGGTTATTTCAGTTTTCTCTCCTCACTGTCATAGTAATTACCTTTAAATTTAGTCTTCAAACTCTATTCATGATGCCCGAACAGAAAACAACCCTATCTGATTCCATTTACAGTAGCTACACCCGACACTTTTGCGATATCTGGTTGGTTGTTTGATGACTAATCCACAGGGGGACATTTTCATGCTCAAGACAAGATGATTGAGACAATTCGGCGGTTTTGAGCTTGAAGTTGATGTTCTGTACTAACTTTACATTGTTTCTTTTGGACGGCTATCTGCAAAGATGTAAGCCAACTGCGTTCACATAGATCTTAGTGGTTTCCCATAACTCTGCAACAAAAACAACAGTGGGGATGGCAGTGAGTAACATAGTTCTTTTTAGGACAACATGGACATTATTGCTGACAGGAGCCATGTGGTAGGAGATCATGTGCAAAACCAGATCCTGTTTGATCGAGCCCAACATGGGAAGGTTGCAATTACAAGACAAGGGAGAACCATTCTGTGTCCATCCGGAGGCTGCTGAGCAGAACAAACGCCTATATTTCATAGCTTGATTGGTTGATTGAAAACTCCATAGACAGGAATGGAGACTCACACTGAACAAGCGCTGTTTTGCAAAGAATTACATGATGAAGCCAAATTTGAAACCAAGAGGATAAAACAACAAGAGCTTCAAAGTAAAATATGTATTCTTATAAGGAAAAGGATCAAATGTCACATTGAGCTGGCGAATCTGATATTTGAGTCAAACAATGGAAAACTGTCCAAGTCCAACAGTCTTCTGGAGGCTATTCCATGGACTTGATAGCGTAGGATGAGTGAGCTGATCATCAAACAGTCTTCAGTTTTTTAAGTGATTGGCTGTTTGTATTTGTGGATTTGCTTGGACCACCTTGTGATCTGGGAGCTTGTGATCGGTTTACTCGTGTTTTTCTGGCATTATCTGCCTGATGATTGACACCTCATCATCAAATACTGAAAAAGAATTGATGGATTAATCTACTAAGCCTGTTTGGCGTCACTGTTATTACGACATTGCATATTTCTATCCTCCTGTATGGACCTGCTGCTCGTTTGTGAAGCAGTTGCACTCGCTCCCTGTATTTATCATTGACTGTTACTGGTACTCTGGTATATTCACAATTTCTGGGAAAATGTCTGTATATTGTTGCGAATTGTTTATTTCATGTACTTGCAATTTTTTAATGATCTTGAATTATAAGTACTTAGAATTGTAATACATTTCAAGTGTCACATTTGTTATCTTAATGTTAAAGTTATTATAAAAAATTGTTAAATAATTTGTGGTGATATTATCAGACGTACTTCTGTTAAAGTGAGGAAAAACAAATCAAATCAACCAAATACCATTTAACAGATTTTGTTCCAGGGTCTTTTTAATGGTTCGTTAGCGCTATTAGTAACACTTCTGATTTTACCACAATGTCTGCTGATAAAAAAGGACTTGTGCCTTGCGGCTAGCGGATGTATGTTTATTTAGATTTGTGTTAAACGCGCTTTGGGCGTTTCCGTGTTTCAGTGTTTAAGTTTCTAAGTGTTATCAAAATGTCTGTGGTACAATGAAATCTTTCGAGGTAGAGCGGACATTCTTTACTTAAAATATCTCAGTTCCATGGCCAACATGAATTCTCTGTTATAGTTACGGGATGTAATATATATTTTTACCAACAAAACATGTATAATGTGTGTGATTGAAATAAAAGACAGTATATAACATTGTTGAAATAGATTTCTCTCAACCATCTGCTACATCTAAATGCAATTTATATACCTGAATGCTAAAATTGTTAACTTTTCTTTATGATTACTTTTGATGGTATAAGCCCATTTTAATCACATTCTAACTTAGGTGAGATTTTAAAAGCAGGGCTTTTACTTGTTTCTTGTATTCTTGTATTGCTTTTGCTCTTGGTCAAAATTAGTCCGGTACCATCCATTAAAGTGTCATTGCGTTGGTGATGATTATTATTGATTCTATTAAAGTAGGTATTAGTTCTGATCCCTTTTGCTAACCTTAGCTGTGTGGGCTGACCTCTTCATCACCATGGGGGTGATGAGGTGGGATGGTGCAGGTGCCACATACCCCCGTTGTTCTGCTGTCCTCTTTGATCTCCATGCTTCAAATTATTTCTTATACTTGTGTCACAAATATTGTCATTGCATTCTTTATATTCTGTGTTGTTAATGGTCTGTACATGCAACAGCTACTGCTGGTCTGTCAGTTCTGGAGTGGGATCTGTCCTCTGTGGTTTCTTCCATTTTTTTCCCTATTAAAAGGGGCTTTTTTGGGACTTTTTCCTTACTCTAATTGAGGGTCTAAGGACAGAGGGTGTCGCACAATTCACAGTTTGTAAAGCCCATTGAGGCATTGTAATTTGTGATCTTGGGCTACATAATTAAATTCGAATTGAATAGAAAAAATGTAAGAGCAATTTTATTTCCACCAACTCTGTATAATCATAATATTTCTTCTCTGGTGTGTCAACAGAAGTGGATTATTACAGGGGGTTTTCCACTTTGATGGTTAAGTGAAATAATATTTGCATTAGTGGTAATACTTCATGCATGGAAATTATTTATTCACTCAAGTAAGTAAAATAGACAACTCATAGTCATAGTAAAAACATGATTTACTGCATTCAGCTTATTTTAGAGATACTGTGATCACCTCAGGGCACCATTTATTTATTTTACACATGGACAGTAATTTTTGTGTTTCGTGAACCATAAATTCTACTCCAAAAAGGTCCAGTGCTTTTGCATATAGGCCTTTACATTTGGTGTAATGTGTTGTTCTTTTAAGAGTTCACATAGGTGTTTTTCCCCTCAAAATTCCTGACAGGGTCCCGTTACCCACATTACCAAAGTCATTTTGGTTTTGGTACATCTTTTACAAAAAAAACTAATCAAAACTACAACATTCTATTCTAACAAATACATAGAAGCCGATACAAGTATCAAGTTCGATTGGGACTCATATGTCTCCTGTAGAAATTTGACCTTTTGTTGTGCCAGAGTGTCTCCATGGCAACAGCACTACACAGTCACCGCTGTCAGTGCCGCAAAGTGCACAGAAAAGAAGTACCTGTCAGTTGCACTGCTGTTTTTCTTTCATTTATAAGTTATAGACAGTAAATATGCCGAAGAAGAAAGTCACCAAAGTAAAGAGGACGAAAACCGGGTGAGTGCGCACATCTGTACACTTTTTTAGCTAACGTGCATTTCTGACACGTTGGATATAAACTTTGTACTTGTCGCAGGAAAGGAAAGAAAGACGGAAAACAGGAGTCAAAGGCGGACAAAGAGTCGGACGTGGAGAAGGCCAAGGCGAACGCTGTCCTGTGGGAGCTGAGGTTACAGGTCACCGAGCAGTCGCTCGGGCAGTATCAGGAGACCAGCAGCAGGTTGGCCCGCGCCAACGAGGAGCTCACCAACCAACTGTACCGAGCGGAGAAGGACGGTATCGACATAACGGGCTTCTTGGAGAGGCAGGACGCTACAAAAGACGAGAAGGTCGGGAAGTACCAACTTCAGTGGTTCGTGTAATTTCAAATGGAATTAAATAAAGCTTTTTTACACTCTGCCATTTCTGCGATTTCAACAGATAAGTATGCTGGAGAAAACCCTCAAAAGCCAAGAGGCATTCGCACGTCAACAGCAGAACATATTGGTGAGTTCAGTCAAAAACAACCACAAGAAACGAAATGCAACAGCTTTTATGTGGCCCACAAATCATACACAAGCTAGCACGTTCAGTAGCTTCACAGCCGAATTGCTATGTTTACAGTGCGCAACTTAGCATCTCAAAAATGTGCTGCGCTGTGTGTATACAGCTGCCGCGTGTGTAATTATGTTGACGTGTTTTATGTAAGAAAACAACAAGCAAACAATGTGACAATAAAATAAAAAACAAACCCTCACATTCCGTAGTACACTGTTATTTTAGATGTGTGAGTGGCCGCAGGATTAAAAGCATAATTTGATCTGGAAAAGGCAGTCACACAGCTGGTCGCCCTTCTGTTGTGAACAGATACTCTATAATACAAGTTTAACCGTGCATACAAAACACCTCTAACCTCTGTTGCTTGGGGTTGTCATGTCAAAGTGACAACAAAATTTCAAAGTGCTTTACTGGAAAGGAAAGTGCAAAACACTTTGCTACTTTTGCTAGCAGCTGTTTTCCATCTCCAGCTCTACTTCACACTGGTAAAATGGAGCTCAATAAGGTTCTGAGGAAGAAAAAACGTTCATGGTCTGGACCTACTTAAAACATCCCTAATTTAGACATGGATGCAAGTCTCCCATGTGTTATAAGTAAAATATTGTCATGTGGTTTGGTCCAAAGATGTGATTTCAAGACATGCTGCTTACAGCCTTTTTCTCATTTTGAGGCGATAAATGTCTCATCTTGGAGTGGAAAGTACTGCATCAAAGGCTGAAGTCTGAAGAGTTAGACATGATCAAGTCGCAGAGGCCCTGACGGTCAAAACACAAAAACATTTCAGGTTGAGGAAAGGGCGGGGCAACACTTCTAGCTTGGGATTGATTCTCAATATGGATGTCATGGCAGAGGCAAAAAGACAGAAGCGGAGGTTGATGGAGGACGGGAGGGGCGAGATCCTCACCTGCCTCTCATCACTCAGTGTAATGTTAGCTGTTAGCTACGGCATTTTCACATAACTGCTTTGAGTGCAGATGGAGAGACATCTTTTTTTTGCTCAACAAAAGCTTGATTGTGTTGCTCTAAGGTGGGTTGCTATATGAGGAGAGGGTGGGACACTCTAAACGTTGCTCTTCTGTAACTGATGCAAAGCATGAGGGTAGTCCAGATGCAAGCAACATCAATCATTCTTAACTTGTGGACAGTTTTTTTTATAGAAAACTGTCTATTTGTTAGGTGTAATTTTGTACCCGGATGTAGACTAGCAGTTATCTGAAGAATAACAATTAGGCCTAAAGTTGTAATCAGATGGTTGGTAATATCTCTCAATTTGCGTGTGCAGGCTTTGTTCATCTCTCATGACTTTGGTAATATTTTTTCCCAGACTTCACTGTGCAAAGAGAGAAAACTAATAGAATGAAATCGCTTTGGTTTCTCTAGCAGGTCTTTGTGCTATTTCAAGGCTTCGTTGAATGAAGTAACCAAGATGAACCTATTGCCCTCTGATTGGAAAGCTGACTCTTCTTCATAATTCGCTTGACATTGTCCAATCATATTTAGTCATTTAATTGTTTGTTGTCTGGGGATATGAACATCCATCTCTCTCTCTCAATTTCTATATATCTGCACAAAACTTTTTAACACATGCACAAAATATTACTGCAGCTATACTTGCATACTTTTTTTGCATGTGTGCAACTTTATTTTCACATGCTCATAAAAGCTGATTTAGGCTGTGGGACTTCTTGTGAGCATTCGTTTACAAGCTCAAAATATGAATTACCCTTATTTGATTCCATATGTTGTTAGCAAGTGTATCATTGTGTGACAAAATTCTACTAAATTTATATGAGCTGCTTTTCGCTCGTGGAAAACTTCTGGACTCCTTTGTATCTTCTGTATCTCATTATATCATCTGTTTCAACAGGTTGAAGATTATACGCTTCAAATAAACGAGATGAAGGAACTGTTCAGAAAAAAATCCGGTGACTTTGACATGATACAGGATGGAATGAAGAAAATTGAGGACTTTCAGATGAGGAAAACTCAGATGGAGCAGGAGCTCAGTGATGTGCGTCAACGGTTCCTGGTTCCTGTTAAGACCGCTCTTCACAGGAACCTTATCAGTATAGTTTGACCTTATCAGTGTGTTTGAATAATAGCAGTAACCATGACCTTTTATATTTTGTAGATCCGAGAACGCATGGATTTAGCTGAGAAGATGCACAGAGAGAACCTTAACAAAATGGAGTACAAATTCTTCAAAGAAAAGGTGTAGTGAAGCTTAATACAGTTACTTTAAAAGTGTCCTACTCTGATCAAAATTGAGGTTAAAGGTCAAATTATTCGCAAAGACAGAAGATGTGTGTTTCTCAATGTCAAGGAGGGAACCAGATAAAGCCGAATTTCAATAACGTCATCAAATCAGCAAAAGCACTCTTCCAACACCGGATGACTGAACTTAGTCACATTTTTGAGTCATATATCAGTAAGTTATGAGTCATATGTCATCTCAGATAATGATCGTCATTTAACTAATATAAGAAAATAAGAAAGAGTTAATATGGTGGTGTGTTAGCTTATTATTTGCCCCATTTTAAAATCTTTTTCAAACAATAGGCAAATACACCTGTTCATGGACAGATCATTTGGAAACACCCTGTTGATGTTGTCCCAGGATGATCAGTACGTGTGATGTGTAAATGTCCCTGCAGGCTCGGCTGGAGAGGGAAGCTGAGCAAACGCTAGCCCTGGTGGTGGAGCGAGCCCACAATGAAGCCATTGTGTGAGTGTGCTTCCGCTTTTCTTTTTATTTTGTAAATGTATTTGTTAAACTGCACCTTCAAATAAATAATGTATATAACCATACTGTATGTTAGTACTACAGATGTTTTCTTAACCGCACTGCTTCGTCCTGTTCAGGATGGTTTACATCACCTCAGCCAACAATCACATCCTCAGCCATCCTATAAAGCAGGGAGGAGAGTGTAAAGCTTTTGTGGAGGAACAAAGTGTGACGGCTCATAAAACATCAACATTGATACTGGTCTGGTCCCAGTTTAGTGCTCGAACATTATTTAATTTTGAAACACTCCACTTGTCTTAAAAAGTACAGTGACAATTTTTATGCACAAGCACAATATGATCCCTCTGTCCTTTTATGGAAAAGCCTTTTTCCTAATGTATTTGCAATACTTCAAATATTTCATTACTAATATGATAATCTCATATCTCACCATTTACCATTTAGACAGCTGGACGATGCCTCACGTTCTGTGTTCAAGGAGAACGTCCGCCTCAACGAAACACTGAGATATCACATAAAGGAGGCAGAGGAACTGCAGAAACTGACAAAGTCATTGGCAAAGGAAAATGCCTCCTTGGCACTGGACAAGGTATGTTTGAGCCAAAGAACAACAAATAGCAGGGTTACTATTTGGTACCGGCAGCCTCTGGATAGAAACCATCATCTACAGTCATTTTCAATGATTGCAGCTCTGAATCACATAGCTCAGGTGGTTTTCCCTTGTTTTGTTTATTTCTGCTGCCCTTGTGTATTTTGCTTGTGCCCCCACTCCTCCCATCTCACTACTACCCGGCCCTCTCAGTGGTCAGAGGTTGTGGTGAGTTTCCACTGGTGTATAGATTCAAATTCAGCGGCTTCTCCTTCACAAGTTTCTGCCGCTGTTTCTTTGATATATAAATAAATATCGGGTGCATTAATCTTACCTGATGATGACAGTAAATCAAGGGGGTCAAGCTACCTTATTTAAGGTTTAGCCAGTCACTCAGCAGCACAGGCTGGAACACAGTGTCTTATCTGTTCTACCTGTATATTGACATGAAAATGAAAGAACTTTCTGATGTGAGCTTGGTGTCAACCAATTTACAACTTTGGTCTACTGTCTACTTATCCAGAACACACTAGAGATCATGACAAAGAAGAACACAGCTCAGATGGAGGCCCAAAAAGAGGAGTTATCCAAACTGAAGGTAAAGGTAGCTTCGCTGGAGCAGGCCATCAAGCTAACAACTGGGGAACCTGAGCATGGGAAGGAGAAGGCCCTGGTCAGCAACCAGGTCAGCCAGGTAGAGTTTGAGAAGCTTCAGAGAGTGCTTGCCATACGGGAGAAGGAATTGGGGCACATGAAGCGACTAGCTAGCACTATTGTAGAGCAGCGCACAGAGCTGGAGCAGTTCTTCCATGAGGCATTGGCGAAGGTTAAGCAGGAGATCATTGCCAGCAGACAGCAATACAAGAAGGAGGCACTGCAGGCTTATCGCTGGACGCTGAGAGAAGCCTCGGCTGGGAAGCTCAAGTTCCCACCTATCCGCACCTTCCATAACAGCCCCCACAGTACCAACTCAGTCTACTCAGACATGGAGGCGGCGTCAAAGTGGTAGGTCCTCCTCCCATCATTTGCACGACTACTGTATATGTCTTTCATATATTTAATTCCTCATGTGGCACCAAGAGGTCAAACCTAATATTTCTTGATACCGTAGATCAATCAATTGTTACAACAGTAGTGGTTCAGGCTGATTTGGATTTCCAACTGTTGTTTTAGGAGACATCAACCCGGCAGTAAAGTTGAAATATCCGATCTCACTTGGGAGCAGAAGGAACAAGTGCTTCGGCTTCTGTTTGCTAAAATGAATGGACAAGGACCAAGGTAATAACTCCTCTCAATTATTGTATTATTTCTGACTCGTCACCTTCATCCTAGATAATACAAATGCAATCCACTCGTAATCCTCACATTAAACGTCTGGATCAATTAACTCTGAAGAACAAAGTGCAGTGACACCAAGTCGTAGTTCAGGCTGAACTTCGGGTGACTCCTCCCTCTTTTTAATGTTTTAAACAGCCATTCTCCCAGCAAGAGGATACCATAAAACATCAGTTAAGCTTCAACCAATTTTCTTTTCCATACAGCTGCTTAAAAAGAATGAAGAAAGAGTCTGGGCACAATAGTAAAAATAGGCCCGGCCGCAGAGTCGTGTGCTTGGAAACAAACATCTGGTCACGTCGATTTGCTTTCACCCTATTGGCCCCTCTTCACTAGCATAGGGAGTTTATTTTGTTCTTTGAACACTTGTGGTCAGAGCACAGCTGGTAACATGATTTCAGAAAGGACTGTGCAGGGGTTCTGGACGTATGGGGGTCTGGCAGGCCAGAGGAGATGTATATTCATATTAAGAGTGGTCTGGCACCTCGTCCAGCATAACACAAAACATTTGGCGTCTGTCAGCAGCATTCAAGTCTACGTGCCCTGTGTTGACCCAGGGTAACCTGTCTCAATGACAGGCTGCATGTCTGAGTGAATAGACACACTAGTGTGTTAAAACGTTGCTTTTCACTATGAGGTCCTGTATTCAACTACAATAATGCATTTTCCTGATAGGAAAGTCAGGCAAAATCAGGCACCGTCTTCCTCCTTTGAGAACGTTATTGACAGTGATGCTCCTGGGTAAGATGCAAAGGAATGATTGACAATGAAAGTAGTACCTCATCCTTGCAATTATGATTGCTGATTTATTGGTCCTGCATTCTGTGTTTAGCTGAAAATGGAATGACTGTGAGAACATGAATGCCTACATGTGATTTATCAGTCTCATTTTAATGATGTAGCATGACTGTCTTCCAGAATTGGAGAGGAGCTCTCCGCGCCGACCT
Source organism: Macroramphosus scolopax (assembly GCA_901007825.1). Classification (NCBI taxonomy): domain Eukaryota; kingdom Metazoa; phylum Chordata; class Actinopteri; order Syngnathiformes; family Centriscidae; genus Macroramphosus; species Macroramphosus scolopax. Next base: position 20,976 of record CAAKHC010013674.1, on the reverse strand, counting down.
TTATAACCCAGGCGCCTGAGTCAGTACTGCCTTCGAACCCAGACAAGCTGCCAGATATACACACCACATGACCTCTGCGTGGCCTCTACCTTGCACATCATACCCTGGATTTATTGCCTCTGCTTTCTGCACTTCCAAAAGAGTGTTAATCATGTGTATAGCAGAACAAATGTTTGTGCTCATTATCATTATAAATACTTTTCCCCACCTGTTTGAATTCTGTCAGTCCATTTACAAATGTTCCCCACAGTCACACATACCAATATGAGCACCCAACATCTTCTGAATAAGTGGTAGGCGAATCAGTGAAACACAGAAATGGGAATCCATGGTTCATTTATTAAATATATATTCAAAGGAGGATTATGTACACTACACAAGTAAATACACAAGAGTGTCAACGCTGGTGTTCTAGTGGGAGAAATGGCATCTTACCAAACATCAGTCCCTTGGCTGAACAGGCCTTTGCATTCTGTAAAATACTTCTAAAATGGGTGTCTATATACACACACAATCTTTATAGGGGGAACTATTTTAAAAATTACTATTAAGAATTCACATGTGTCTTTTTTGCATGTTGAAGATGGGTGACCAGGTCTTCTGCTTAATGGGACTAAACAGCTTGTGGGTATTTAGCGTCCCATAGTTGGCATGGTAACTGCAGGAGTTTTCAACGTAGCATCTTCAGCTTTCCATTGAGAGGTTACAGTTTTGATCTGTGTGTAGAACTGGATGCCCTGGAGAGAATAAAAACAGACCATTCACATCAAGACTGCTACACTTTTGACTTTTACTTGTATGAATAGTTACTTTATTTTGATATCGTACTTGTTTTCCATAGAAGTTCATGTCTCCTCTGAAAGATCCTCTTGATCCAGTAAAGGAGAACATAGGCAGTGGAACAGGGATGGGAACATTGACTCCAATCTGCACAAAACAAGTAGATATAGACAACTAAATATCTGGCATGAGTAATATGTGGTTGAGGAAATATGAAACATCATGTTTAAAAAAAAAAACATGCTTTGATGATGAGCACTAAACTCAGCTAAACCTGTGTTTTTGAGAGCACAGCATGATTTTTTTAAAAAGGGTTAGAAAACAAAAAACATTTTGTTATGAAGGAAACAGACATGGCATAGTTGGTTTCGAACAGCGGGAATAGGTTTGGACACTCCAGCCTGTTGGCGAAGGTGCAGGAACAAAAAAAAAGGAAAGTAGATGTTTGTTGCATCGAGGTTTGGAGAGGAGTACAGCACATGGCCTGAACAGCATTCCCCGACATGTGAACAGCAAACACAGGACATAACTAGGCTCCATGGGCAAACAAACAGGGTGAAGGCTGGCCATATGTCTGCCTAAATGAGGACCAGGACCCTAGGAATCCCTTTTCAGCCTAATATAAGATTTTTCCCTCCTTGAATGCTAATGCTGCCGGGAAAAGTGATTCTATGTCCCCCTGTTTTAATGGTACACACATTTGCAAAAGCTATTTGTAGTCTTGACTAGTGGGGAAGTGGCGGGAAGGAGGTTTCTGAACATGTACGGTCTTGGTCATTGGCAAACAAGGCTATAATTGACGTGGAAAATAATTGTTTTTCTAATGTGTGTGAAGGTTCTCAAACAGAAACATGATGTGCTCCCTGCCTGAGATGGTGCACAGACATGACAGAGGGATGCGAACGTCTCTTTTCTCCCAAAACAGAGGAACACATTTGGAGGCTCCACTCACCTGGCCCACGTCCACCTCGTGAGTGTATTTGCGTGCAGTGGCGCCATTTGTAGTGAAGATAGCCGTGCCGTTGCCATAGGGATTGTTGTTGACTAAATTTATAGCATCGTCTAGGTTGTCTGCCTGGAGAACAACCAGCACAGGTCCGAAAATCTCTTCAGTGTAGCACTTCATTTCAGCCTGCAAAAGGCAAACAAAAGGTAAAAGGTTACAGGCAATTACAGTTGTTTGTACTGGTGCAAACAATATGAAACCACAAATCCACATACTGTGACATTGCCTATTATGGTGGGACCCACGAAGTTGCCGTTCTCGTAACCTTTAACCTTAATGTTTCTGCCGTCCAGGAGCACTTTCGCGCCCTCATCCACGCCACTCTGGATCAGACTGCAGACTCTCTCCTTGGCCTGAGGAGAGATAAGAGGCCCCACATCTGCACCAGGCTGGTCTCCTAGCAGGGCCCCCAAAACAACCAGCTATAAGGTTACATATACAGTGAATGTGGGGACAATATAAGGCCACTGACATTCCAATACTTTGTTGGCCACCAACATGCAAAAGCCAGGAGGAGGGGCACCTTCAGGCACAAAAATGGATACTTATGGGTTTCCTGTGCACCACAGAAATAAGAGTATGACAATTCAAACATGGAGAATCGTTCTCCACTTTACCTCACATCAACTCGCTCAATGGAAGTGATTCTCTGAACCGCAATTTAGGTCTGGGCCACAAATTTGCAGCATGGCTGACTCAACAAGCCCCCTCTTCCATCTTACTCCGATGTGAAGTTACAACATGCCAAAAGGCGAGAAGTGTGGTAAGTGCGGCATGGGTGGCCACGAGATGACTAAACCAAAAGGCCCTTTGGGGAACAGGGGGGAGACAGAGGTGAAGGACAGGGTGCGGTACCTGCATTTACACGGAGAGCCTTGGCACGCTCCACTAGCTCTGGCAGCCAGCTCTGCGCCTCACCCACCAGGATAGCTGTGGAAAGGGCCATGCAGCGCTGTCCTGCTGCCCCAAAAGCTGCACCGACAAGCTGGTTAAGAGTGTTCTCCTTGTTGGCATCTGGCATCACCACACCATGGTTCTTGGCTCCCTACAATACATGGGAATTAGTATTTCTTCTGCCGTTTGATCTTCTCATTACAGCAACTAGTGGGTAACAAGTGAGAACATAATCAGAAAATGATATACAAGCAACAACCAAATAATATAGTACACATGTTCAACATTGTGGCCATATGACTCAAATCCAATGATCTATATGACACATTAATTATTCCCAGTCATGCTTTAAATCAGTGATGCACAGCTGCAATCCATTCATCTCTTGATCTGGATGGCAGTGAGGAGCAGCATGAGGGTCAAAAATACAAGAATCGGTTGAACAATGCCGCCACCTTCTGGACCTTTACAGGAATTAGTCCTGCAATTGAATCCTTTGATACTCACCATGTTTGACTGAACCCTCTTTCCGTTTTTAGAGCCCCTCTCATAAATATACTCCCCCGCTTGATTTGAGCCAACAAAACTGATTGCCTTGATGGCTGGATGGTCGCAGATGAAATTCACAGCTGCAGCAGAAGGAGTCACAGAATGTCCATGAACCTCAAATACCATTACTATGAAATGTTGCCTCTGACGACATAACAGCAGAAAGTCAAAGAAAAAATAAATATATTTTAAGTATAGCTTCATAAGTTTCTCATTGAATTTTAACATTAACCTAAGCATGCTTTCTCATTTTGGATTTTACTTGATTTACTTATAGCTAATTCGTTGTTGCAGCATCTGACAAGGACATTTTTTATAGTTCTGGCGCAGAATATATCTTATTTCGACCCTGAGTTTCTGGGTGGCAGAACTATTTAGATCATGGCTCCACAGGAAAGTACCTAGCATTAAAGACAACTGGTCAAGTGGCAAAGACAGATCAACTCTCACCGTCATGTTGCCCGTGAATGATGTTGAGTGTCCCATCTGGAGCACCGGCATCCTGCAGCAGCTTGGCCAGCAGCATGGTGCAGGCTGGCACTCGCTCTGAGGGTTTCAGGAGGTACGTGTTTCCACATACCATGCCCATGGGGAACATCCACAGGGGAATCATAGCTGGGAAGTTGAAGGGGGCGATGCCGGCACACACCCCGAGGGGCAGGCGGTAGGTGTAGGTGTCCATGTCCTTGGTGATGGAGGGCAGGGTTTCACCCAGCATCAGAGAAGTGACGCTGCAGGAATGCTCCACAACCTCTGCAAAGAACATAAAACCCCAATTAAAAAATAAATGCACAGGAATTTATTTTGGTTTTAACAAATATGTCAGGCTATAAATCATGCTATAAAGGGTTAATACACATTTTTACCAATAATTCTCCGTGAACTTTCCATGCCTTTAAGGCCAATTTTCATAAGCATATATTCTGGGAAACATCTGCATACACAAAAAATGTCAATTTATATCCAAACTAACATTAATGACAAGCTATGTGGCCTGATACAAAATAAATATGTATGATTATTTAAGGCTGATGGAGAAAGAGCTCAAATCAGATTAAAAGAATTAGAAAAAAAAACAGGTCTTGAAACACGAGGAAATATTGGAAAAAAGGGAACAGCACAAGGTGACATCATTTTACTTTTCTTGAATATATATTGATCAATAACTTGATACTATTAAAGACATTTATCTATTATTTTGAAAAAAGGGAAAGATTTGCACTGGAAAGAGATTTATATTCTATTTTCTCACTTGAGATTAAGAACTGGATTTAAAAATAAACCAAATTTACTAATCGGTTTATAGAAATTAAAAGTGCACTAATTGCACTGCGGAAATAATTAGTAGCAGTCTTTAGAAGGGATCTTGGCGAGAGCTGACCTTTGTTCTAGTTTAATAGATGCAGTACAGGGATAATTCATTAACGATTTCTGACACCACAAGGAAAAAGGTGCAACCGTTCACTCATTTCCTGCCCTTTGTCAAGGTACGTGTGTGTGTGTGTGTGTATGTGTGTGTGTGTTAGATACTTACGTAATCCTCTGAACACATCTCCCTCTGCATCTGCAAGGGTCTTGCCCTGTTCCACTGTGATGGCCTTAGCAAGTTCTTTCTGAAACACAAAACACCCTCAGGTTTAATCATTCGCAAATGTTACATGATACTCTGAACTAGGTCAGTGGCTTGAGGTTAAAATGGGATCTGCTATTCACCTTAAAGTAAAGGTGAAAAAGGCTTTGGCGTTAGCTCGTTTTCAGTTGCACCTTACACTTTTTAACCCTTTGACTTACAATGTTGTCCTTGATAAGCTGCTGATAGCGAAGGAACACCTGCTGCCGAGCCAAGATGGAGGTCTCGGACCATACGTGAAAGGCTTTGGAGCAGGAGTCCACAGCAGCCAACATCTCCGTCTGGGTGGCTTTAGGCACACGGGCGATCACCTCGTTGGTTGCCTATACAGGAGATTTACAACAGTTAGCATGGGCTTCTTAAGTCCAGTAGACTGGTAGAATCCTAGCAGATGTTTAACTGAGGCCTTTCATGAATCCGCAGGTCAAAGTTTAACAGATACAAACAGGATTTCCACATTCAAGCCCTGAAGAAATGTATGGTTGTTATGTCAGGACATGTTTTCCAAGTGCAACTTAAGTCAATTGTAGTTAAGCCTCGATTAATATTGTAGAGGATTGTATATACTTAATTCTATTTTATATTCTTGATTCTGTGCTGATCCATCTCGTCTTGTTTCTACTGTACGTTCAATTCTACTGCTGCACTGCCTATATTTCCCCGTTGGGGATGAGATAGTCTTCTTAGATAATACATGTTCACTTGAGGTTTTGTTGAGAGCTGTTGTAGGATGTTTAGCCACAGGATCCAATCTGCACAAACAGCATCGATATAACTATTATGCAACTGGTTCAGCAACTATCCAGACTTTGCTATGAGTCAAATCATGCAAGAGCTTCATTAGCACTCCAGCTTTAGATGGATCTACTTATAAACACATAAGGAGTGTGTAGATGTTCGGGATAAAAGTGAACTGTATTTTGTTTCAGGCCCGATAAAATACTTACAGGATTGTGAATATCCAGCCATTCTGCAGTCTTGGATTCAACAAACTTCCCATCGATGAAGAGCTTGGTGGTGGGCTGTGAGGATATGTTAATTATCCATTTATGGCCTTTGATATCAAGCTGACAATGGATTACGTTCATAGACGTTAACTCACCACTGAGGAGGAGTAGCACATGCGGCCGACTTTAAGTGGGACCTGTGAGAGAAATACAGCCAGAAGTGCGATATCATCACATGCAATATACTGTTTGGTTGATATTTTCTAAAACTTTAAATCTACTTGATCAAACAATGCAGTCATGTCAGCATGTACAAGTTTTCTTTAGATCTGAATGCATGCATACACAGAATAACTATAATCATATAGGTGTAGCAATAATTGGTTGATTACAAAACCCACTGACGAGAGGAAACAAAGGTTAATCTTCACTTTCTCAGTGGGCACAAGTCAGTGGGCACCTTTCCAGCAGTCATTCCTAAAACCTTCAGCACATGACTCCTGGCAGATTGTATACACCATGTGAGCTGTCAGACTGGCCTGCGCCATATGAAGCAGCAGAGTTGCATGGCTTTAAACGATCTTACCTTTGTTTTAAGCGCTGACCTTAAAGCCGTTGAAGCCATGATGGAAATATAAGATGTTGTTTTGACCACCTCCGCAGGTAAGAGGAAGGGCAGCAGAAAACAGCGTCCAGATTTCACTTTACCGGAGGCGTTTTTTCCTGTGGGCGGGCTTTAATGAATTCTGGGGCCTCATTCGTTGATGTGGGAACGCCTATAGGTAACGCTGTCCAATCGGCCACCTGTGTGTGCCCTCGGTCGAATCATGGGTAGAGATGTTTTTGAAGTCCCGCCTTAGATGCAGACACCGACATACCATTGGACAAAAGCCCGAGATCTTCTTTTCTACTGGCTGGAAGTTAAATAATTCGGGGCAGTAGCTCGAACTCAAAAACATTGGCTAAAAATTACTAAAGCTAGCTACAAAGTGAGCGTTCAAGCTGTTCACAATTTACTAAAATAGAAAACGTGAAGAAGGAATTGCTGTGAAATGCACAGGACATAATCGACGCTTCTTTTGGGCAGGCTGCAGAGTTTATCCTAAAAAGAAAAGTGATAACGTTATCTCAGACACAACAATGCACTTGTCCTTAGCTTGCTTCACCAAGGTAACGTTAGCTTACAGTAATAACACTGTTTGCTCCTAGTGTGTGTGTGTTTGTTTGTGTGTGCTGCAGTTGGCTAATATGAACCATATGAAGATCTGATGGTGCTTAGTCATGGACCAAAGAGTAGGTGGGAGGGTTTTTAGGAGCACATCCTATTGGCTGCTGGAGGATGAGACTATGGTAAACTTTGTAGAAAATCTTCTTGCAGCAGTTGAATCGGTCTGACTGGGTGAAGAGCTATGTCAAACCAAACCAAGGTGAATTGGTGAAAACTAAGGTTGACTGTACTAACTGGATGTTATTGTCACATGGAACTGAATGCGTTCTCTCTTCTCTCTAGCCTGTCCTCCATGGATACTTCAGAAGCTCCTGCTCCTGGAGGGTGCGCACTGGTAAGACACACCATAACATTTGTCAACTTTTATGTTCAGGCCTTTAGATGATGCCAACATGATGAACAATTAAACTTTTTGTGCGTCAGCTTTTGCTCTCAAAGGTATTGAATACGACCAGGTTCCAGTCAATCTAATCAAAGATGGAGGTCAGCAGGTACAATCACAGGATCAATATTAAATGTCAATGTGACATACTGTGCATAATCTAATATGAGACATGTCACAAAGATTTTCTGTCTGCTCCAGCTTACAGAGCAGTACAAGACGTTGAACCCGATGCAACAAGTTCCTGCAGTGGAAATTGACTGTATCACTCTTTCTCAGTCAGTGAGTCCTGCAAGCTCCACATCCATTTCTTCCCCACAGAACTGTATTTCCTGAAACTTGCTGTAAAACTTAAAAAGCCCTTCAAGTGCATTTCCAATCAGTGTTGATGATCATCGTAGTCAATCGAAACAATGAATTGCTTAGCATGCATTATAGTGATCTACAGGAATTCAAATTACCACTTTTGATTCTGAGCGGCAGCGAGCCATCTTACTACCCGGAGGGGGAGACTAGAAATCCAAGTTGACAAAGCCTGTAGTTCTTCGTCTACACCTACTAAGTCATTGAAAATGTCAAACAAACTGCAGCAATTCTTTGGTCAATATAGCACACAGGAATTCCTTGCAGTAATTAACTACATTTATCACCAACACTCAGTGGACTTAAACATGAAAAGTGGATAATTTCCCATCTAAATGAATATTGTTTTTTCTCACGCAGCTGGCAGTGATCGAGTACATCAATGAGACCAGGCCGGGACCTCAGCTTCTACCAGTAGACCCAAAGAAACGCGCGCAGGTTCGCATGATAAGCGATCTCATTGCCTCTGGGATACAGCCTCTGCAGGTGAGCAAAGACCAATTTATTATACGTTAATGTGGTAGAATGTTTCACCATGTTTGGCTTACAGAATCACAGCACAGGACATATCAGTGTTATTTCTTGGATATTTCAGAATTTAAACGTGATCCAAAAAATAGGAGCGGAGAAGGTGCAGTGGGCACATCACTTCATTGATCGAGGTTTTCAAGGTTGGTGGAGGCCAGTCCTCACTATTATACCTCCAGTATTTTTGTGTTCTGAGATCCAGACATTTACATTTTGTCCTCCTTCAGCTCTTGAGCCTATTCTGAAGCAAACAGCGGGGAAATACTGTGTAGGCGATGAGGTAAGAGCACGATCACAATAAAAGCAGACGGTGAAAAGCAAGACATACAAAAGGTGTCTTTGATCTGACAAAGTAATTACCTTTTAGATATCCATGGCAGATATCTGTCTGGTCCCACAAGTCTACAACGCAGAGAGGTATGTAATTAGACATCTAATCAAAACAATACAACTATAACACTTGTGTCACATTAAATAACATTAGACTACCATGGTTCTGACAGATCTTATACTTCAGTTCAGATTTTTAGCATTTATTATTTACATGAATCCACTCGCTGTGCAAATTAATCCTGCCAACCTTCAAACTTCTCTACAAAGAGAAGCCTGAAGTCTTTATGTCTGCCTTTTAATTTCAGGTTCAAAGTGGACGTTGGGCTATATCCTACTATCAAAAGGTTAAATCAAACCTTACTTGAGATCGAGGCCTTCAAAGTGAGCCACCCGTCTTGTCAGCCAGACACACCTGCTGATCTGCGTGCATAGGTTGAAAGCTCTGCAGCTTCCGAGACATCATGCCAATTTGTATGTTCTTGAATAAAATGGTTTGAAAACGAATCATATTCCAGTGCAGTTACTGTCAATCACTGACATTTTTAGTTAAAAATATTTATTAGTATTTTGATATTAAAAGTCTTTTACTTTTAAACATTTCACATAGTCCAGCACTTAACTGTCAGACACATACTGAATTGATTTGTTGAGGATATGACTAATGTTTGAAACATGCAAATCAGAAATTTGTTATGCAAAGTGTGAAACCACTCAACCCAGCACTTGCACAGTATTTACTGCCTGGAGATAGAGTGGATGATTATTTAAGGAGGTAAAAAAAAAACGAACCAGGCTGCAACATACGATGACTAACATGATGTTGTCATGTTAGGAAAAAGAAGAAAAAACTGTTTTTAAAAAGACAGATGAACTTATAAGAGTGTATCACATCATCAGGTCAGTTCCTTACACCGTCCACTGATTTTAAAAGTAATATTTAAAAAGACAATTGTCCTGCTTTCGATTCCTTCCCAGATGAATGTGTCATTTATCTACCGGGATCTCGACTGTGCACTTGACGGTGTCATTGTAGAAGGTACCAGAGCAGTCTGACCCACCGAACACCAGTATGGTGCGGTGGATTTTGAAATGTTCATTCTGCTCGTGCTTCTGAGTGTCTGTTATGATGAGGCGGCCTAAATCTATCACGCTGTGTCCAGCACGAGGCTTGGAGCACAACGGAGAAGATGCCAATGAATTCCACATATTGGTGTCTGAGGAGAAATAAAAGCAGTAGATAGTCAAATTACAAAAATATAATGTCAGTCACAGAAATTGCAGCATTTATATAAAGATGAAAGTGGCACAGTAAAAGGAGTGTGAGCATTCACCAGTGTTGAAGATGTGAATGTCCTGCAGGGCTCCGATTGCACTGCAGCCTCCACTTATTAATATCCTGTTGTCTGAGACTGCGAGTGCTGCATGAAACCTGTCCATATAGAAGACAAGAATGCTTTTCAACAAACTGAATTATATTTAAATCTCATTTTTATTCATCAAGAAAACCTAACAAGTGATGCAGAAAGGTTATATTCTGTGTAGTTAAAGCCTTAAATTTACATGCTGCTCTGGGTTATCATACTATGTGCAGAGGGCGACATTGATGACATTTCTCACGTTTGATTGAATCTGCACTCACCCTCGAGGCAGCGGCGGCATGTTCCCACACTTCACAGCTGTGTACTCCATGAATCCTCCACCCAAGAAGAAACAACTTAATATCTGTGCAAACTTAAAAATGATCTCCAAGTGCAAAATGTTCATCTTACCCAGATCCAAAACATGAAGGTCATTAAGGTAGGTCACAGTTTTCCGGCCACCAAATATGATCAACTTCTGTGAGAGGAGTGTGGCTGAGTGGCTGAAATATCCCAAACAACAGAATCTATCACACATATTTCGGTTACAGTAAAAGTTCATGTAATTTTGTAATGTATCACTGACCCAAACCGGGGCAGAGGTTTGTCCCCCTCCACAATGGGCTTATACCAGAGTTCAAACTCTGGGTTGAAGATGTACAGAGCATTGCTGCAGGATTTATCTCCGGATGAATGTCCCGGCTGAACTCCGCCAAACACAAAAAGCTCCTTCTTATAAAAGGCAGCTGAGTGATACGCCAACGTAGGAATGTTCCCTTTAGCCTAAGTCGGGGAGGAAATCCACAAAAGCTGTATTCACATTTACAATGGAGGACTTCAACTTCTTTAACTTGCAACAGACTCACAGTGACAAGCTTCCACTTCCAGGTCAGAGTATTGAGGATGAACAGTTCGCTGTAGCGCTGACCCTCCCTCACGCCACCATAAACATAGACTGCCTTTGAATCTGGGTCATAGGTCGCTGAGTGTCCTCTGGCCAGAGGTGGTACAGATCCGGAAGCAAATGAGTTCATCGGATACCAAAAATCATTGTCTGGAAAGAGATTAAACCAGCTGATAAATGTACTCATCATTACATTTCATAGTTCCTTTGGGCCACTTATAATCTGACACCTTAATTTCATCCAGTGACATCTGAGGTCTTCTAATAAATGACTTTACTGACCTAACTCGAGCTTCCACAGGGAGTCCTTGCAGTAGTTTTGATCTGTAGTTTCCCCGCCGATGACAATGGCTGTGTAAGGGTCACTGAGACACATCGTATGGCTCCAGCGGCTTGACGGACAAACTAAAACTAATCACAATCCCAGTCACACACATTTTTATCACTCAAGGCGTGGCCACAGTGTTTGCAGTGTTTCTGTCTCTGACCTTCTCTGTCCTCGTTCTTTATCTGCACTGTCATTTCTTCTTGGCTCTTCATCCTGGACAGTCTCATTTTCTTTGGGGTTGAAGCTTGGCCTATTTCCTCTGTAAGACTGTCCATATCCTCAGAGCTCCATGTCAGGCGGCCTCTCTTACTTACAACTGTCCGTCTGGGCGTCTGATCCTTTCAGTCACACAATAAGTATCATACATCTTATGCAGGGCCGTGATTATAATATATATTCATATACATTATAATAAAATAAGCATTGAGAAGTGCAATTTAATATTAGAAATCATTGGGGAAAAAATAAGTTCATCCCATGTGTGGGTGAATTTTTATATAACGTAGTCAGTTCAGGTTTGAACAACTGAAATAGAAATATGTGATCCCCCAATGTTATCCAACAAATACGTCCTTGTGCAGTCACTTTTAAGTGTGACTCTTACCGTAAGCCAAAGTGAAGCTTTAGTTCCAACAGCTGAATAACTGGTGTCAACTTTGTTAACTTGGATCTCTGCATTGCAAACACTGTCGCCCAAGTGTGAGCAGTTGGGAGTTACCTGCGAGGGAGGATTTGTATGAACTGGGCCGTCTTTGCATCAAAAGAATATTTTTCTCTGTATTTATCTCACCGTTTCGTTGCTGGCACTTTGGTATGATGAACAGGAAACATCTGTGGCACTTTGTTGTTCTTGGAACAGACGCTTCCTTTCAATCAGGGGAGTGCTGCTGAAGATGCCGGCTTTATCCTGTGGCTGCATGGTCACATATCATTGCATGAATTGACATTGCTGCCCAATATGAGCCCAATTTAGTGTGCTTCAAAATCTGGATAATTGAATTACATCAAAATAACATGCATCATTGAATGAGTTACCAAACACATTTTGAGACTTATGTTTGGTAATATCAAGCTTTATTTACACCTCCAGCCTCCTACCTCTCCACACACTGTGAGCACAATCTTGCCATAAACGCCTCTCCTGCCTCGCTCCGCTGCCACTGTGACTATGTCAGGGTTCCAGTCCCCCTCGAAGGTCAGGCACCTGAGTGCAGGGAAGGTTTACCTCTTTAATCATCGAATTGAATTTAAGGTATGACAAATAGCCTCCATCACAAACCTTGCTAGAGACGTCATAGTCCCAATTTTCTGGGCCTGCACCTCTGAACTGACCAGAACCTCCACTGAGATTGTGGTGTCACTGCATCCCCAGTCTCCAAGACCAAAGATGACCAGCTGTTTGGGAAGAGGCAGCGGGATGTGGACGTGAAAGCACCTTCGATTGGATTTGCTGCGGAGGAGGAGACCCGTGTTTGAATGGCTGTGTGAATGGGGAACAATAAGTGTTTTAGAGAGACCTACCTAATGAACTGGCGAGGAGCGTCACGCAGGGACCAGAGGACATAAAAATTCGGCCTCCCCATTGTTTCAGGGTCGGAGTAGGTAGTTCTGGTTTGAACTGCCGCTGCTGGTAGTCACAGAAATATTGCAGCGAGCTGGAGCTGCCGTAGTCGCCTCTGATTGGCTTAGAGGAGCGAGGTAAGAACGCGCACCTGAGACCGCCGCATTAATTAATGACTCATCACCGCACGAGGGGCGGAGCTTCGCTCAGTGTCGGTTTTACTGCGAAGCCACATTTTATAAAACAACTGAAGAGTTGATAAAGCAGATACAAGTCATTCTTGTAATCTATTAAAATCCAAGTTGTGTGTATAATCCAAGTTATAAATTCAACTAAATAAAACAATTATCTAACAATTGTTTAATATTATTTAATATTTCGCGGTTAATTCATGGTTTGTTTTGAGGATATCATTTCATTTTTTTGCGAATGACATTGTTACAATTTCTTAATAACCATCTAAAGCCCACATTGACAAAGACACACATCTACAAAGTGCTATACCTTTGCCAATCTGAGTTTATTTCTTTCAGTCAATTTCAAGCGTCATACGTCAGTGTCTTTCTGATGCAAATTAAAGTTAAAATCATGCATTGCATTTGTGTTAACAGGCCATAAACATTTTTATTTAGTGTGTTCCAGGGCGATCTTTAACAGACAATTTTTAATATGTTATATGTATCTTTGTCATCAAATATCTGTTACAATATCTCCTCAACATTGTACTTCTTTCTTTCTAATATTTTTGCCTTTGTGTTTAGCCCATTGAACTTGTGAGCGTGCGTGCACAGCTGTTCGGATTGCACACTGTACTACAGTCTGAAAATTCCCTCTCCAGCCTTTTTTCTTGTATTTATGTGATCATCTGCGGCATTTCCTTTGGATGGTGAGATCTACTTTCAACTCTAAAGGAAAGAAGAGAAACCGTTCATTCAGACACGAGGGTGTCTCTGTCACAAACTGATCACAAGTTCTACTATGATCATAAAACTTACTACGAAATGATGCTGAAACATTTGAATAAGCAAATAATATTTGCCTGCAGTGGGAATTCAACACTTCACAGATTTCATTGCTTATATTGTACGTGCAGTGATTGAACAGATATAGAAAATGCAGAATCAAATCAATAAAATTTGTATCTGTTAAAGTATCAAGATGTATCAGCATGTTCAATCAGCTGTTGCACACATCCATCTGAATGTATTTGAAATAAATAAAAACAAGTTGTTATGTAACTCCAGTAAGACATGAGTGACAGAGGGTGCAAGTCTGTATTCTAACTGGCTTTTGGTGAGGAACTGAAAATAAATTCAGGTTTCATCAGCACCTCTGCACAATTACATCAATCCCCTAATGCCACAATTTAATAGAAACACAAGGGACCATCCTGAAGCGCTCTCTAATTGTGGCACAGCAGAGAGACTGTTATGAAATGATGCCGTCTCAGGTGCATCGAGAGATTTGGTTGACAGACTGACATGTTTAAAGTTCACGTTGCGAAATTCATCATCAGTACAACAAAGTACCACATTTGGTTTTTGAGGCTTCATACGACCGATCCAACACCGACAATAATCACAAAGAAAAATAGACAATCTTCTCTTTATTGTGGAATATAAATTTTCAGGAACAAACGCTATCATAACTTAAAGGTACAGTACAGCAAACATAGGAAGCTTTGAGGCAGTTGCTTTGCATTGCAGACGGCGTTAGCAGCCAAACTTGTGACATCTTTTTTGGAACATGCGCAGGAGTGAAAATGACATAAGCAAGGTTTTTTGAAATGGGACGGAACAAGGTTATTCAACAGTCAAATTGAATGTATGCCCGATGCACAGAGCATATTCAAAAACACTGAGCATCACTCACATAGACGTCCACACAAAATACACTTAGATGAAACATAACTGCTTACTGCCTCTGAAACAGCAAATCAAAGGAAGTGGGGGCGCAAGGCAAATGTAAATATTTAATCTATATTACATAATAAGAGCTTTATGTGATAAGGGATGGCTTTTATTTGTATCATAAAAAGCACACTCTGGATATCTGTTGCCACTTCAGTACATTCAGAATTCTTCACTTATATTTTCTACTAGTGCACCACTATGACAGCATTATTTCTTATATTATCAATTTGATTAAAAATAAGTTACAACACAAGTAACAACAACATGAAACGCAACAAAATGACAGGAGGTGCACACATACTCACACTTAACAAACAAAACCCTCTCATTTGTTAATGAGATTCTGTCAAGCACCTGGGCCGGGCGAAATATATTTTGTGCAGGTGTTCCCTCATCACCATAGAAATGTTGAGGACAGTGTGTGGTTGATGACAGGCACAGTGCGTTCACAGGGACATGGCACATATGCAAGGCTTCTTCAAATATGTATCAGCAAGACAATGAAGCAAATGATGCATTCAAAGCTATCTGATAATATGCGGAAATTCAAACGTGAGGAAACGCAAGCTGAGTGATCAAAAATAGATATGCCTATATTTAATCTTTTTATCTTTTCCATGTATGGATTTAAAAATAGTTGAGCGTTCTTAAGAGTAATATATTGTGTAAATTATACATTCATAATCAAGGAACTGGCACTTTAGGCACCGTAATAAACTCTGTAGTAAAGCGTTTTATTTCGCCACAGTGAGTAAGAGTTGTCAAACTTCAGGAGGTAAGTGCCTTCACCTGGGAAATCGTGGCTACCCCCGAGGACGGACAAGTGACTGTCCTGGCGGTACACAGGTATGATTTCAGCCATGTTTGAGTTGGCCAGAGTTTTGGAGCCCTTCTCAATATCGCCATCACTGACAGAACCTGAAATATAAATCACATAAAACCAACACAATGCTTCCGGTTAAATCACAACTGTGCTGATGAACAGATACAGAAATACATGCTTCTGCATAAACATCCAGAGACAAAATTGAAAACCCCCGATTCTGATTTGAAAACACAAACTGACCTTCTATCCCTTCCTCTTCATCTTCGTCATCACTCGACTCACTGATATGCACAGTGATAGACCGAGTCGTGACAGGAGTCCAGTCAAAATAGATGCCAAAGCCAATGTCATAACCGTCTGTGGCGAACTCCCAGCACACTTTTTTCGCCTCTGGGATAGTGGGCACGTGAACAGTCATGATGTCACCCCGGTACACCGTCACCACGCTGTCCTTCTCTGTTCGGAGCTTTGCCTTGAGCTCCTTCAGCGCAGCGGATGTCCATATCGTTGGGGGTTTCAGGGGCGGCATTTCAGCTGCATCAGGAGGAACAAATGATGAAGAGTGTAACTCTGATAATGCTTAACAAAACATTGTGAAATTGTAGATTTATAATTTCCTAACATTGCTGTTTGTAATTAATGTATGAAACCTTTAATCCAAAACCGGAATAAATCAGAGCACCCGTCGTAAAGGTATAATTATCAGTTCATCACCTTTAATCTCAGTGGAGAGCTGAAAGCTCCCAGCATTGTTGTTCTCCTTGCCCCCTTCCCCAAGGGCTGGCTCAGCAGGGGCCTCTTCATTACCCTTAAAATACATACAACAAAAGACCTGTTATAGCACAAATACCTTGAGCCTGTTGCTATTGCAACACACCGACCTGTCATGCAACACACTTGAACGTGAACTACCTCAGTCTGCTGCCCTGAATCCTTGCTTTCATCCATATCAGGCTGGTTTTGGGACTCACTTAAGTTCTTTGAAAGGTCTGTATTCTGGAGCCTGAGGTGAAGAAAAATCACAGCACTGATAAAGCAACAACATCAGGTTGCAAGAAGTATCACCGATAATCCTCAAAGTAGTTACATGCAGCCTTTCCTGCAACAACAGGTTACCTGTCCAGCGGTCTGTTGTCGCTCTGTTTGGATGTTATCCCCGGAAAAGATGAGAAGGAAAGGGATGACAGCCGCGATTGGAGCTCTGATGTGGCTTCTAATCTCTCCATGGCTATAAAGAGAAGACAAACACCTCAGTCTGCGTGGCTGAAAAAGAAACCCCGCCCCTCTGGATGACAGCCAGAGAGGGAGGTGATGGCAGGCAGCCCCGCGACCATCCTCACTACCAGCTTATTTCCGCTGCTCGGGTGAACCAAACAAACTGCTGGTTCACATACGTTAAGTTAATTCACCATAAAGCAGATCGGCGAATGAAAGCTGGAATAACTCAATGTATTTATGTGTACGTGGTCGCCTGTTTTTTCATCACCGAACTCAGTCTTCGCAAACTGACATTAGCTTGAAACTGGCTACTAGCTAGCGTTAGCTACCTAGCAAGCTAAGCGAAACATGATCAGCCGAAACTGAAGGTAGCAACGACATTTTACCTCGATGTAACGCTGATAATCTGAAGACTGGACCATATGTTAGTCCCACTCAAACCACCAGGAAACACAATTCCATAGCTCTGCAGTCATGTGACACACATCTCTCCACCGTGCTGCCGCTTGCTGGCTCGAATAAACACGAAATTCGTAAACTTCCGTGTTTTATTGATAGAAGTATGGAGACTCGTGGTCGACCGATGTGGGTTTTCAGCGGCCGCTGCCGATACTGTGAGAGGGGAGGGGGGCACATCTGCCTCTGATAAGACCTCTATTTAATAAAAGACAAATTGCTGAAATTAAATGAACATTTGTTGTTATACATGTTACTGTCTGCATTGTCCCTGTTTGCTCAAGTACCCTTTCAGCAGAAAACTGAAGTCAGGTAAACAAAAAAGAAATATTGAAAAACAACTTTTGGGTTTTTTTTCGAAAGTATTTTAGAATACTAGACAAATCTAGTAGTCTATTTAGTGATTAGTCTAGTATTCACTAAACTAATCGTGTGATCCTGAACACCCTTGCCCCAAAAAACAGGAAGCATGAAATGTAAAATGCATGTTAGAAATGTTCTGTTTATGATGATTTTTTATTGGATATATTGACAAGATATTGTAAGATGCAATCATTTCTGCTTTTGATCAGTTTAAATGTATTTTCAAAATATTTACCAAGTACATATTATTTGTAAAAACAGAGCTTGAAAGAACGTGTTTCCTTGGTCTGTGCATCAGTGAGAGAAATACAAGGAAATGGCCTTTGAGAAAAATGATACAGTAAAAATTATGGAGCATATTAGATGAATGTTTTCTTGATTTATAGACAGAACTTTGCTTTAAAATGCAACAAGAATAACATCCTAGTTAAGTTAAGCATAAGCAGCATTGCATTATCAGACGATGTAGTACATTGTACTCACTCATGTTGTAGGTATGAACTGATGAAACTCTGTGTTTAGTTCCACAGTTTGTCCATTTCTCTTTAAAGATGCTGTTGATCACAGAAAGAGAATCACTGGATCCCAGACTGGCAGAAGTGCAGGCTGTGCAACACTGCACACACCCAGTTCACAGCCAGAGAAATGCCACATATAGGGAGTTATTGTAAAAGGTTACAGTGTAATGAAACCTATTATAAAGCAGTGCAAATCAAAGGTGATGTCTCACAGCACTTTAATTGTTTGACTTTTTGCCAAGGTTTTTTCGGGGACATAAATCTTCACTGAGACATGTTTTTTTTATGAGATTTGTAATGCTGCTCTGCCTCCTATACCTTATATAACATGGCAAGTTCAAACTTAAGTTGTGACCCATCAGTATGAATCATACCCTTCATTCTAAGAGGACATGATGCATCTATAAGCTTAGGATCCTTCCAAGCTGTGGTCAGATGAGTGTAGGACCGCCACATATCTGCAGTCATAAGCCACAAAGTCGTACTATGTTATGTCCTAGAAGTTGTGCTAATCCGAAATAAAAGATCAAAGAGAGGATTTCAGTGATTGTAAAGTCACCAATTTCAGTTAAGTATGTGCATGAGCATGGTAGTGCCTGGTGACAGGCCCAGCAGTGGTGAAGCTGTACACAAGGCAACGCTTTGATAGGTGAGACTGCAGATCAGCGCAGACTTTCGGGAGGTGGGAGAGCAGACAGCAGAGGAACAGAACATCTGCCCGTGCTGCGATTGTCAAAGAATCATTGACAATTATTGGGTACTCTTTTACCTTATAGGATGATGATGACGGATGTCTTAATGTATAAGTAACATTATCTTTGAACATGCAGAGATGCTGTTCATTTTCACTATTTTGCACAATGGTAGTTGATTAATATGACACGATAAATTCATTAACTCTGCATGTTTTGTATATAAAATCTTTCAATTCTTGAGTGTTATAATTCAACACTGCTTACAATATAAAGGATGATACAAGCTAGTGAGCCTAGTTACCTGAGCAAGAGGGCGAGTTCACAAAGGAAACCCGCGGGCGCGCGCCTGCAAAACGTCAGTCCAGCTGAGCGTGCACGGAGGTCAAGTATTATTTCCTCTTCGTAGGTCAGCCCTTTCTCAAAAGAAAAAGAGCTCAACTTGGCAGTTACGTCCATCATTGCTTAAAGTTTTCCTAATGGTTTTATCAACGGGTGGCGGACACTTAAACCTGTTTGCAACCAAGTAATTCCTCTTGTTTCCAAGGCGACATGCAAGAGCTTAACTGTTGCGAATAAAGAAGATTATAACAAATATATATTAAACCCATGAAAATGCTACAGACATTTAATCTCTCTAGTCTACTACTGTGTACATGTACATACATTCAGGTTATCATTGAGAACCACATCATTTTACACGGTTTAACTTTTATTTCCCTTTCATGCTTTCAATACAAATTCAAGAATCAGCTGTACAAGTATGTACAAGAAATATGCTTTCCACAAAGAACAGGAAATGAGCAAATCATATGACTGCAGCACAACGTATCACACCAAATAACGATATTCAGACACTTAAAAAATAACCAAAAAGGATCTTTAAGACTTTGCTTCAAAATTTTGAGAAGATGAAGCGTCCTCCACAATTTGTCAACAATTGTTTAAAGCAGCTCATCAGGACAGTAGTTTTTTTGGAAACCACACAACACTGATCACAAATCAAAATATAATTGTGAAATTTTATATATATATAAATATATTATATATATATAAAAAAAATATGAGGAAATGTCCCTTCCATCGTTATTGGGGCTAGTTACCCTTGAAGTCCCTTCAAAAAGGTGCTGATCACTGAACTGTACAGTCGTTACACATTCAGCTTCATGTGTGTCCATGAATGTTACACATCAGGACTATTTACAGTAAATAACAAGGCCCACATACAGTACACACACACTATATAAATTAAGGGTCATCACACATAGTATTAGTGTTTGTTGACACCAAGTAGGATAAGAGAATGTTACCACACAATTTGTAAACAGAGCTGTTTGAAAATGAAACTATTTCATGAGCCTATTCCTTCATTGTTGTGATTTTACATTTAAATGCCATCTCGGTTCTACAGTGGAACGTAATCCAGATGAAGATATGCGGCTCATTCATTCCTTATACTTAATGCATCCCTTTGATTAGACAGTTGGGCAATGCTGATAACCACGAAGGCACTGTGAGGGGACTGGTAAGCTGACAGAAGCAGAATCACAGATGCTCAAATTGACATGAGATGAAAACGACTTTATATACACCCGGGCCTCCATCTCTGAGACGTACTTCTTTGAAAATGCCCCGGACAGAGTTTCCAAAAACATGTTTCCATATATCAATCTTCGTCTTGCCTCCATTTCTGCGACTCCTCCTGGCGCGCATCAGGGTGAATCTGGTTCCTCATCCCACCCAAGACGTTGGAGGTGGCTTCAGTGGCCATAATGAGTGGCTTGACTACCGCTGGCGGAAGCTGGCGCAGAACCCCACCCACTGCTCCTGTCATCCCACGCTGTTCATGTTCCCGGGTGGCGGTGTCATAGATGGTCAGGGCAGTGTCTGTGATCCCCTGGAGATGAACACAACATGCAGTCCTCATTAAAACAGAACTCCATTCATTATTTTGACTTCAAAGAAAATATTCGTCCATTCAGTTGCAGTTTCCTGTACCTCTTTTACTACAGTGTAGGCTTTAGCTACACCTTCTCTCAGGTCAACGGGTTGATGAGCCAGTCCATGAGAGAACCGTTTTATCTTCTTTGTGTCTTTTTCATCAGGCACAGGAGACACCATGTCATAGGCGGTCTCAGCAGCTGCCTAAAAACGTAACAGAGCAATGTTTGATTGTTATAAAAGGAATTGCTCTCGAAA
>CAAKHC010013672.1:0-16322 GCA_901007825.1 Macroramphosus scolopax | reverse complement strand
AACAATAATAGTGACAGTCAAGAGCAAAAAGTCCAAAATGTAATGTAATCTAATGTGTTTGAGTCAGATCTCTGCAGAAAGGTTCCTTGCATCACTCCAGTGGGCCTGTTGCCTCAGGTACAGGTAGGTTCAGGACTCTTTCTGGGACCATCACTAAATATGCCATTTATATCAGGTCTTCTTGCTAACATGTTCTTGTGATTCCAGCTAAAGGCTCGTACAGCACTGAGGGTCAGCTCCACACAGTGATTGAGAAGAGTCCTGAGAGCAGCCCCACCACAAAGCCCCGACAGGGCGGAGGCCTCCTGCTGCCTGGTTCACCTCCTGGACCCTACACGGGTCCTACAGGCCCTGCATACCAGTCCGGTGTGTACCCCGTCCCCCAGCCTGAGCCACACTATGCACTAAGGCCCAGCTCCAGCCCCGTACCGTCCTCCACTGCAGTTTACCCCACCATTGCCCAGGACAGCAGCCGACTGCACCAGCAGGGGCTGCAGGGCATCGGAGGAAGGGATGAGGAAGCAAAAGACGGGTGGAGGGATGGAAGAACGTCAGCCACAGAAAATGGATACCAAATGAACACTTCAATGTACCCCCACTCGTCTTCTTCCACAACTGTCTCCACACAGCTCAGGACACAAACGTACGAGACGGACAGGTAATGTTTTAATTTTATTTTTATTAGCTGTATTTCCAATAATGAGAGAAGGAAATGAGACGGATCAAATGGAATAAGGGTCCCTGGGTGACCTTCAACTGGGGATGTCAGGACTGGGTTGTATATGTGTTAATGCTCTTTACAATAAGTCTCCTGTTGCTGCAAGGATGTAAAAAAGTTCATACTGTCCCATAATGCCAATTCAGTCTTCTGACTTTATCAGGAATCAACAGGACGAGAATAAATGTGGATTCTACGGACCCAATGTGAAAGCTGTTGAAGGGGGATCGCAGGGCCAGTCAGGGGCCCAGAGGCCTCACAGCCACCAGGGGCCTCACTGTCAGAGCCCCCAAAGGCCCAACATTCATAAAAACCAAGAATCCCTCAACCAAATGCTCCAGGAACATAACCAAGACTTCCAAATCCAGTCGAGGCCTCAGTCCTCACAAGAGTGGAGGGACCCCCACGCACTTGTGCAGTCCAGGGGAGACAAAAGCAGGTAAGGAGGAACGACTGTTGTGTCAGCTTTAAAGGATCAGTTCTGATTATGTCTCGACTGTATTCTGAGATGCCAGATCCTCTCTCTTTGAATTTGTGATGCATCTTTGACGTACGATAAGCTATTTCTTATCTGCCCCTTCTTCAGATCCACGGACCAATCAAGCCTTCACCCAGAGCCGATGCCATCTCCCAGAGTCGCCCAGGGACAGGCACCACCTACCTATTCACAAGTTCCCCCTCTGCCTCAGGTGCAGCTCACCTCCAGCTCTCAGTCGTCTCCCCGTCACCACAGCGACTCGGCAGCTCTGCAGTCCCAGCAATGGGACCAGAGAGAGCGCGACAGAGGACACTCGCTGACCCGTCTGGACATCGCCCTCGCTGAGGTCCAACGATGCGACAGCTCCCACAGTGTTGTCTCTGCCGGTAGCCATGGTAACAGTAGTATCGGTAATGGCAGCCAGGAACCTGCCCGCAAACTCTCTGTCCTGGAGAAAGTCAGTCGGTTTGAGCGTCGGGAACGGGCAGGAAAGCAGCGCAGTCACAGTACCAGTCATGGGCACGACAATGCCACTCATCAACGGGTACAAAAAATAAATATCTCTCTCCTTTTGTCTTTAATCTCAAATCTTATCTCAAAGTTGAAAACCTTGCTCCTTGTTGGCTGTGAAGCTGCTTCACTGTGTTGTGTTTTTGAATGATTTTATCAGATGACTCAAAAAGACAGCAACGCCCCCTGTGGAGCGGAGGACCTCCGACACATGCTGGAAAGAAGCACCATCGGGACCAAAGCCCACAGAACTCTGAGCTACAGAGGAGGCAGCAGCGACTACATGAAGCACAGGTAGATGAGCTGCAGCAGTGATAGATACAAATGAATTTGGGCGTGGTCAAAAAAAAAATTCACATTTCTGTATCGTGTCCAGGATCCCTGCAGATCCCTCTTCAGCCCTTCAGAGGAGCCTCAGCAGTCTACAGCTGGAAGACTCCAGGGAAGGAGACAGCAGCAAGAGCTTCCCTATTAGACAGGATATCCAGGAGATGCTGGGCTCCTCGCAGGACACGTCCTTGAGCAGGTCAGAGTCCTTCGATAAGTCAGAGTCCTTCAGTAGGTCAAAGTTTCTCAACCATCCTAACAGGGAAAACTTTCTTTAAACAGATCGTATAAGGACTCCCTGAAAGATGCCCAGTCGAAGGTCCTGCGCTCCACCTCCTTCAGACGGAGAGACCTCACGTCGTCCATCTCATCCTCCACCTCCAGCAGCCATCAGCCTCAGTCTGTCCTTGCCAAGCAGCATTCATTGGAAAAGAAAGGCCCAAAAACAATGCCCAAACCACAGGGCATTGTTAGGACACCACAGTCTCTACTGCTAGTCACGTCCCCTCATGCTCCCAAGGAGCGGCATGTGGTTGGTCCAGAGATTCAAGGCCCCAGTCCCCCGACCCTCCCCAGCATCCCAGCGGTTGGACCTGCTGCTCTGTTGCGGATATGTGGCCGTAAGCGTCTGAAGGCAGACCAGAAGAAACGCTCTTATTCTGAACCAGAGAACATCAACGAGGTCGGGGTTTCGGACGCTGAGACTACCGCTCTCTTCAAGCTTGGAGGAGGTAAAATTGTGTTCGTTGTGAATCCAGTCAGACACATTTGACACCAAGTCAGGGTCATTTTGCAGCTGATCTTGATCTCCTTGTCTGTTAGAGACCAGCGTTGCAGACCGAAGGAAGATGTTTGAATTCGGGGTTTCAGCGAACGCCTTGTCGAGGCCCGATCTACGCCAACTTCAACACAATGCTTTGGCGGAGTACATGGAACGGAAGAGAGGTGGGAAGAGAGACGAGGAAGGACTGAGGAGTGGTGCAAGACCACACAGTGCCTATCTGCAACCTGGAAACAGCTTTTACACAGGTGGGTGGGAGTAATACTGTTTCGAGGAAAGATAGAACAAAACCCAAGAATGCCCGAGAGGTGATGGTTATCTCAAAGACCTGACAACACTGGAAAAGAGGGATTAATGAAGTCTTTCATTTCTTCTTCATCTTTTTATCTCCCCTCTCTTTCCTTCTGCGGTCTCCTCCCGTCACTCAGACACTCCCAGCCTCTCTTCTACCTCCAGTATGATCTCCCTCCAGGACTCTGGCACAGATCGGAGCTTCTCTTCTGGAGAGAGGCGCACTCTCCCTCCTGACCTGTGGAGCCTCCAGTCGAACCTCTTCTACCCAGGAAGAGTGACGACTCCGAGGCCTCCGGCTCAACGACCACCAAGGTAGCCGAGAGTGTAGCATCTGTTTTTGACATGCAGGGATATGACAGTGGACTCACTCTTCCTGGTTTCTCTTCATAGTGCTGGCTCTATTCAAGACCTCCAGACCCACGCCTCCAGCACCCAGGACCTCCAGGATTTCACCGCTGAGGCAGGGATCAGCCAACAACAGGCAGCAGGGCCTCAAGTCAACCTGGGGGTGTCGAGACAACTCAATGGGACCGGGCAGAAAGCCGGGTCATCTCTGAGCTCCGGGAAGTCGGCCTCTGCTGAGGATCTCTTGGAGCGATCAGAAGATAGACCTTCATATCCTCAACACTATCGCTCCCGCTCCTCCCCAACCGTGGAAAGGCTGGACCAGGTAAACTACAGTTTCATAGGAGCTCACAGTCTCGTTGTCATCAGTACAGCTCGGGATCATTTATGATGTTCACACTTTATTCGTCAACAGAACAATTGGGATCAGCTATGGAACTTCTTGAAATTCGGTTTTGCCGGAAATTCTAAAAATTAGCAAATGATAACACATATTTTTAGAAAAAACAGGTTTGGTGATTTCATATTAAACAGAGGCAGGAGGGTCTGTCCATTCCATTCTCCTGGCATCACCGTTTAATTGTGAAAACACTTAGTGGTCAGGGACATTTGTCCCTGAGTCACACAGGAAATACTCAGATTCCTCAAAGTTTCCTGTGAGGTGCCAGAAAGCCGGAGATGGTGGCCGGGTGCTGTCTGATGTGGATCGTAGGAAAGATAACACACGCACACATGCGGGACATACACACATCTTCCTTAAAGTTCCTTAAAGGAATGCCGTCAGAGATAAATTGGCCTTTCATCTCCGTCAGTAATCAGGGCTGCGTTCGCCACGTAAACATCATTACAGTTCAGTTCGACACAGAGACAGTCTGTAGTCTTTTACTTTAAACTATAGATTAAACAGAGGTGTACAAAATACACCATTGTAAACTTGCAACTTGCTGCAGGCAAATTATCCAACTGCCTGTAATATAGACTGAGAGTTGGGAGTTTAAAATATGGAGCATTAAGCAGGCAGGGGTGGCAATTTCCAGATGCATTGTGGGAGATGTAGGATCTTGTTTTGTCCATGCTTTCTTTACAGACGTCACTAAATTACTCTCATCATAATCTTCCAGCTGAACTCTGTCTGTGTGTTTGTCAGGACTTCCCTCAAGGTGACGCCGGGATGTTCGGCGTCTTCATCGAACCTGGACGCGGTGGCTCCGCGGCGGAGGACAGGTACGTCACACCTCCACTCCGGCCATGCGATCACCTCAACCGTCTCGTTCGTCGTGTCGCTGTAGTTCAGCTCGGTCACGTTTATAGGCGGAATAATAAAAGTTTGTTCCAAAGAAAGGTGAACTTTGTTTCTCAAAAAATGTCAGGCTGCACAACTGAAGGATGATGGGAAATCAGACTGCCAAGAGTCAGAGTGTGTGTGTGCGTTTTTTAGGCTAACCAATTTTAGCCTTATGAGTCCATGTGCTTTGCTGCTGGCACCACTGAGAAACAGAAAGAGGGAGGAGAGAGGGAACAGAGAAAGTGAAAGGGACAAAGGAGAAGTGAAGGAATGAGTGCAATGAGTGCAATGAGATGAAAGAACACGGGATGAAGGACGGCGTTGACAAAAAGGAGGATTATGAAAGTAGAAAAGAAAGTAAAATCTTCCTGGTTACTCAGATTTACTTAATTTTGCTCTTCAAAAGGTTAAATGAAGTTAAATCCCAGGCGGGTTGAAAAAAAAAAGGGTTTCTGTAAGCTGCCGGAGGTGAAGAAGGGAGGGATTTTCTTTTGGCATAAAATGAGGAGAAGAAAGAAAAAGGTGATAGGCTGGCGGTTAAAGAGAGCTGAGAGGTGACGGAGGGAGTGAGCGGGAGGCCGGAGGAAAGGAGGAGGAGGAGATAAAGAGCAGTGAAGGAGTTCAGAAGAGGTTCAAGGGAGGGCGAGACAGGAGTGAAGGATAGGAGGGAAGAGGGAGGAAGAGGAGGGATGGACGGAGGAATGTAGGGAAGCAGAGAAAACTCCCTGGCACAGATACAGAAAAATAAACAACATACCAACTCTCCTGTCCGCGGGGATTTATTAAACTCAAACACTCTAATATGTTTGCTCTCAAAATGAGGAGGTCGGGGGGGGGGGGTCACCTCAGGAATTCTGTGTGTGTGTTTATACACATCTGTCTGGTGTGTAAATATAACCGGGAACATGAAAGCCTCGCTGCTTGCCACTGATTGCTGACCTTTAAAAAACAGCTATTTTAACGACGGCTGTGAGAAACTGGATGGTGGAAATAAGCAGCTGCCAGCTTTGATACGGGAAATATTACAGGAGCGTGTGTTGATAGTCTGGTGGAGATGGATGAGTGAGGATGGCAGCTTCAGTGTAGATATAAGGCTATGTCATTCTAAGTGCATTGAGAATGCCTGATGTCATGTTCCTCCATTTATATAATTACTTATCGGTGTTTCTCAGGCCTGCAGACATGCAGATGGCAGGAGGACTCATCCATCCTCAACCATCATCCAACAGTCCCGACACCGTCCAGCCTGAAGGAGCTTTTCCAGGTGAGCAAAAATAAAAAAACATCCTGTGCACACCAATGTTTTCCTCCTTGAACTGTGACCCTTGACCCCTTTCTTGTATCTCCGTCCTCGACCCAGCCTCCACCCACACTCCCGTCACTCATAGGGACAGACCAAGTCAGAGGAGCAGCGAGCGGCAGAGAGCGTATAGCACCTCCACTCTAGCAGCCTCCGTTGGCCTTCCCTGCCCCCTCTCCCCATCTGGGACTCAGAGCAGAGGCGGCGCCGAGTGGCACGCCAGCGACAGGTTGAGCCTGGCCAACCTGGATGCCATCACCTTCCCAGACTTAACCAGTACAGGTGCTGCTGTGAACCACACTAGCAATCTTGACACGCAGACCAGACACAGTTTGAGTGATGCCAGCATATTAGAAGACACTACGAAGGGGATGTATAGAGGGAGAGCGCTGAGTTTACAGATGAGAGGAGGGAACTCTACAGAGAACACAACACAAGTTTCATCGGGGATGTCGTCACCCCGGCCTGCAGCCACATCAGACAGTGGAAGCACAACGTCATCTCCTCCCCCGTCATCCCATCAGTCCGTCCACCAGCGTCTGTCCTCTCTGAGGATCTCAGAGTCCAGCCTCTGCAGCTCTGACCAGCAGCATCCAACAGAAACACCCACAGGACTATTGAAGGAGGACTTCGATGAAGTCTTTCTCCAAAACCCTGCTCCTCCATCACCTGCTCTGCCAATCAAAGAGACCGACATCGTGGAGGACTTTCCTCCTCCTCCTCCTCCTCTCCTGGAGGAGGACCAGAAAGTAGAACAGCAGACTGTGGAAAGGTTTGTTTTACAGTGTCTTTATATTCAAGCTTGACTTTAAAACATTATCATTCAGGACCAGTTCCAATTTTTTTTGCTCTCTAGTCCTGTTGCAGATTTCAAGAACAACTCCATCCCTCCCACCAGGAAGGCCTCACTCCACTCTCCACCGATGTCACGCTCCGCCTCTGTCGTCCCCCAACCTGTTCCCAGTCCTCTTCCATCTCTGAAGTCGCAACCCTCCGCCATCACCTCCATCCCCTCGTCTTGTTTTTCTAGTCTCAACACCCAGGAGTCCGAGGACACGCTGGGGCTCGAGTATCAACCCCTGCCCAAGAGGGAAAAGACAACAGAGGAGCTGCAGGTTGAGGCACTGGCCCGGCAGCTGGTGGGTACCAGAAGTCAGCAGTTTACTGTAGTCAGTGAAGCGGTCTACCTCTGCTGCTGTGCCATGTCTGGATGCTACCTATGCTAATGAATAGTCAGACTCTTGCTGGGTTGTTGTTTCTGCATAGTTTTGTCATCGTAGACAGTCACAACCATTACCTGTAATTCTTGCTTTTTTCTGTACAGGTGATGCAGGACCGCTCTCTGGCGCCCCTCCTGGACACATGGGGGGGTAAATCCACTCCCGAACTTGTGGAGGGGATCTTTCGGAACAGTAGATTGGCCGGTAAATTGCCATGGCAACGCAGGGGCAGTAGTCGACTGGACGACAGGTATTTCTGACGTCATGTTGAATATTCTAAAACGATTTCATGAATCAATTAAAGAATCACGAAGGAAGAAATCGAGACGCCAGAGTGACTTATAGCCTCAACTTGAGTTTTGAGCGAAGTAGTAGAAGATCATAAGCTGGGGATCTAGATTAGCAGGTTACAGAGGGTGAAAGGACTCATGAAGTTCAGAGAGACTTTTATCTTAAAGGAGTTTATGTAACGTTCATGGTGAGTGTGCATGTTTAGGCAGTAGACCTGAAGTGCAGAAAGTGAGTTTTTATTATAAGATAAGATGTTGTTTGTTATCCTTGTGGTGGTTGTTAACAGCTGCTGGGCTTATCTGCTGCTGACGCAGAGAACACACCTCACACACACTAAAAAAAAAAACCTTGCCCGTGTGTCTCTGCATGTTGTGGCCTTTGAAGACGGGGACGTCTTCAGTTTAACTTGTTTTGTTGTTGAACATAATGTCCAGGGACGAAATGTGTCCTTAGGAAAGAGGACAAACAACCAACCAGGAGCTGTCAGTTGTCTGTAATACATGGTCACTCATAAAGGTCGAGTCCTTCTCCAACTGAGGAGCACTCCAGGCCGTTTTGAATGGCTGTAGGTGTGGAACCAGACTTGATTGATAACATGAAAAGAAAAATGATGATTGACTGTTGTTGAATGTACCTGTGAGTCTGTAGTGTCATTGTCAGCCAGAACAGGAGAGACCAGACAAACCTGACCAGGGAGAGACTGTCCAACCACAGAGGCTGTGTCACCACAGTCCAAGAATCGGGAATAATAATGATAAACATTACAGTCTTTAGCCGTCAGCTTTCAGCGTGTGTATTAACTCACACTTCAGCAGGATGACGTGATTCCCCCCTGAAGGTTTCCTCTGGATCCTCAGATCAGTCTCAGATCGTCTCAGTCTGAACAGCTGAACAACACTGACACCTTGTGGTCACAGTTTATATAACAGTTCATATCCAGACGAACTGATTGTAGTTGGTGCAGATTTATCAAGATCAATATAGTGGAGTGTAGTGGCGAACATGAACTGCGGTCTGCAGGGGAAGCGTTGGTGTTTACATCCACGTGGAGCATGTAGCTAACTTACTAACCTCGCTCCTTCCAAAGGAGGGCAAGTGTAACTCACACACTGATGACTCCCTGAAACAACTTGGTGATATATTTGTGAAGAGTTTTGCTCTCTCCCCAGGATCCAAGATGGCGTCTGTCATCTTGCTCAGAGCACAGCGATGGGTCCCGGGTCAGAGGTCAACCTGGACGAGGACGTGAACGACCTCGACAGCAGGAAGGTAGAAACAGATTCTTTTAAAAATGGAACATAGTGACATGTGACATCGTAAACTAGTTACTGTCGGGTCGCTAGTTCCGATTCAGAAGCTCGAACGTAGCTATGACATCACTGCAGGTAACAGATGAAACCACAGGATTGTTGTGTTTCTCGTCGTGTCCATCAGGTCGAGCTGTGTGAGGCTCTGAGATGCAGTGTGGTGGCTCTGCAGCAGGAGAAGGAGGAGCTGCGAGAGGAGCAGACGCGTCACGAGGCTCTCGGGGCTAGCATCGACTCGCTGGTGCAGGAACTATGCAAGACTAATGAGAGGGACAAGTACAGCATGTTTATAGGTACATTTGCCTCTTATTATAGATAGACGAGCAATATAACAATGTTCAAGCAAATACCAGCAAGCCTTGCGTACCTGTAGTGTGCCGGACGTAGATGGTGACATGCTTGTGTTTGCAGGAGATCTGGAAAAGATCGTGAACCTGCTGCTGTCTCTGTGTAGCCGGCTGTCACGGATCGACAAATCTCTGCTGGCTCTGCAGAGACAAGAGCTCACAGAGGAGGACTCAGCAGAGGAGAGGGTGAGCAGGACAGGATCTATGTTGTGACTTTGTGACATGCTAACAATTAGCATTAGCTTTAAGCTTAAAGTATATTCTGTCTTCAGGACTCCCTCCATCACAAACGCTCTCAGCTCCTCCGTCAAACTGAGGATGCCTGGGAGCTGAAGGAGAACTTGGACCGGCGGCAGCGTGTCGTCCACGCCATCTTGTCCGGCTACCTCACTGGACCACAGCTCCAGGACTACCGCCACTTTGTCAGCACCAAACCCTCCCTCCTGATCCGCCAGCGGAACCTCGATGACCTCATACGGCAAGGGGAGGAGCAGCTGACGCGGCTGGTGGAGAACCTTCCACCAGAGCTGTCGGCGGCTCGCGATCTGTCCAGAGGTTATCTGTTTTCATCTTTGAGCCCCATCCCTTGCTCCTCTCCATTTCCACTGATTCCGGGCCCCGTCCACTCAGCGAGACCTACCACAGTGACATCACTGTGATGTCACGGAACAGCTGGTGCTACATGTGGCAATGCAAGTAACACAAAAACTCACTCGGAGCTTGAGTGATGCTCCGAACTGAAGGAGCTTAACAGGAAGGAAGACTGAACCTGAAGCAGGCTTTGTTCACGCTATGCAAACTTACACATGAAGAAGAAAAACCCCTTTGATCGTGCTTCGTTCTATTCACAACTTTTCCCCTGAGGAAGGATCGAACCCTCAGCTCACCTCAGCATCAGTCACCAGACCTGTGTGGACTCAAAGCCATCGTTGCTAACACTTCCAATTATCATCTGCTCAAGTTCACGTCAAAGGACGACTCTACGATTTCCAGAACTTTAATCACGTCTTCCCACTTTTCTCCATGTAAACAAGTGCTACATACGTTTGCTTTCAGTGTGGAATTATTCTATAAGTTCCTCTCAGTGAAGACGAGAGTCGTAATTGTAAAATCCTTCATTTGCCACGTACATTACGACCAGTGTACATCTGAGGAAGCTTGGATGAAGTTGTATTTAATCCTGGTGCAGGCGGGTGAGAAAGGAGCCAAACCTCAATATAAAGGACTAGAATTCATTTTGTTTCTACCATCGAAAGGTCCCGTTCATACCGGACCAGGACTTCCAACTGCCCAGGCTGCCTTCAGGGACTCTTTTTAATCGTCTTGAAAGGATGAATTGAGCAAGTGTGTTGTCTCCCAAAGACAAAATAATATCGCTATTACAATTTAATAACATTTCCCCAAGACCTGCTCAGCATTCACATGTGTACTGTTCACGTACGAAAAATAAAATGGAAGTTGTAGGGAAAGTGTTTTTATTTCCCATCACACAGCAGAATCGAACTCTCCTCACACTCGACACTGCTGCTGCCTCTGTGTGGAGCTCTTGGCACTTTTAGTAGGTCGACCACTGTTTGCAGATTTTACACTGAATCAGAGGAAATGTTCAGCTCGGCCTGTGATGAAACATTTAATGTCAAATAAATGCAAAGATTCCAAAGACTCTCACAGGATGATATCAACTTGGTTTAGTTTTAGATTTCAGGTTTTGGGTGGCCTGAACGTGTTTTGGTTGTTTTGTTTTATAGCTTCAGTCTCAGTTGAATTGGTGCTACGACTGATCAGATTCATAAATCACATGAG
This sequence comes from Macroramphosus scolopax, assembly GCA_901007825.1. Lineage (NCBI taxonomy): Eukaryota > Metazoa > Chordata > Actinopteri > Syngnathiformes > Centriscidae > Macroramphosus > Macroramphosus scolopax. The sequence goes on along the minus strand of CAAKHC010013672.1, from coordinate 5,316 downwards.
GAGTGACAGGTTGATTTTATTAATAAAGAAAGAATTTACCAAACAAATAAGTATCAAGTTACAAAAAAAAGCGAGCAATAAAGTTCTGGGTCCATAAAAGAGGTCAAATGAAGAGTGAAGACTGAACTCAGGCTGTGACAACAAAGTAATTTCAAAAACCAACTGACCTCCCGAACCTACAATGAAGGGAAACATTTATACTGGCACAATAAATAACAATAAAAGAAACAAAATAGGACAGCTAGTATGTAACTTGAAATAAATCCGATCAATTAAAACCAAACGTATCCAATTACTGAACTTAAGTCAAATGAAATACACAAAATAACTGAAGTAAATAACTCCAGTCTTCCTGCTTCCTGGGATGTATTATCTGCCGGCCCCCGCCCCCCGCCCGGTGGTCCCGGCAGCAGAAGTAAGACACCCTGAATATTAGCAGCTCTAGACGAATGAACTTAACAAAACAAAATCTGTGCACTACAAATGGAACTAATGTATTTCCAACAAATACTAATTTTCAGTGTTTGTGCAATATAGACTTCAAGAAAAATAGAGGAAACTGAAGTGTGTTTGTGCACGAGGGTGACGAGGTACCGATCTGTTGTAGCTGTGGTCTCAATACTCGAGAAGATAAAGAATAAAAACAACTGTGAACATTTACCGAACCCAAAGAAGAATATAAGGCAGAAGTCATAAAGAGGTTTTTTAACTTTACATTTAATTTAAACAAAGAATATAAGCATCAAACTAGCAGAGTTACTTCCTGCCAAGAACATAATTAAATATAAATTCAGTGTCCTGGTTTCCAAACAATTTACAGGAGCCTCATAATAAATCAAACCTAAAAACAAACTGACTCACCGCTGCTGTAAATCCAGACTGTGGAAGCGATGCGGTCGTCAACCTGCATCAAATGAAAGATAAACACTTGGATTGAAATGATCAAATGTTTGATCTTAATGATCCTGTTCAAAGCGGAAACTGGATTCCAGTTTTGTTTAAAGAGTTTTAGAAATGAAGCGTGCACAGTCAGAAAGAAAAATGCATCACTACTTTTTTCTTTTGTAAAACTATGTGTTACATAACGGTTCAGAGATTTAGATCTTTAAACGTGTCAGCACTTTGTCAGCACTTTCTGTCGAAGTTTGAAGGGATGCGAATGCCCCTGATTAAAAATCATGATTCCTGTTGAAACATGATGTTCCAAACGAGTGTTTGAATGCTTCGTATTTGGTATTTTAAAGGGTTATGGAGGTGATTTAGTCTTGCACTTCTATAAAGCGTTTAAAAAGAACAATCAAAATCAGTGCAGCAGAGGCAAAAATCAATGTCTTTGTGTTCTTGTATCAAAATAACAAATCAATAATGTATCCAGATTTATATGTATCCAAATAAATCAAATTATCTTCCTGTAAAACGGATTCTGACGTGGGCTTTCAGCAAATTTCAGCCCTCTTGTACAGATGCAACCCCTTCGTGCTACAGTAGTATTAAGAGACAAGAGGGTGCAGGACTCACTCCTTAGCCATGTTGCAAATTCATCATCATCACTATGACATCATCAGGTTAATTTCTCAGACTTCACAAAACTCCGGAAGAAAACGATTCAGCTGTTTACATGAGCTCCTCTTGAAGCCGAACTTTATGTGTAAAATTGTTGAACTGATCCTTTAATCGTATTACCATTGTTAAGGATTATTGAAGAAAACAAATCCTGTATGAAAGAAACTCCTTGCAAACGCCTTTGTCTTAGTATTCTCACATCCAAGGGTCAGATTGGTGCATCAGCCACAACGAAACCATTTCATTTTATTTGAGTGTACCGTCGTCCTGTCTTGGTTTCTGTAGTTTTCCACAGCATACAATCCACTTGTGATCGTTCCTTCCATCTGCCATTAAAGGAAGAAGTTTACAACTGATTTTTACAAATCACAAATGATCTGTTCTGCACAGTTAATATTGATTGTGCTCAACCAGTTGCTCATCAGTGGAGGTTTAGTCCTGTTTCATCCTAAAATGCCTATCGAAGGACAATGTTCTCTTCTCCTATACAATTATCGTCTTCTCTTTCCGTTTTGAGAGAACACCTTGAATATTCTGTACATGTCCTATTCTCCAAATATCACAGAAACAAGACAACTTATTTTACTGTCCCTTGTTTTATTCTTGATAGTCAACAGAGTATCTCAGATGTGTTTTGATAGTTGACTTACTTTCTTAATGCAAGAAAGATGAACTGAAATCAGCTACTGTTTTTCTTTTTTTTTTTTTGCAAAATAAATGTATTTTGCTAATGCTGTCTGACTTGGTGTCCTCTCCTCTCCTCTTCACACACACACCTAAAGATGGAATTTGTTGCAATGAAACATGAGTGTCTTCGACAACACTGTTCCAGCAGCTTTAAGCAGGTAAAGGACAAATATTACCTCAGCAGTGGGTGACGTCAGGATCCCTGGTTTTCTGTGCTGAAGATGAAGGGAAGAAAATCATTACTAAAATAATTTTAGCCTTATTTGAATTATGAGAACGTTATGCTATTATGAATATCATTCATCACATTAACTGTCGGTGTTGCCATCATAAATCATAACTGTGGATTAACTGCTGCTAGTAATAATGTCTATGAGACCCCCAAAATATTTCTCTGTCTCAAGATCATTGCAAATGATTGATTTGGTATACAGACATATGCTGTAGTATGGTCAACAATACAACAAGTACAATAAAGACATCGTGCAAAAGGGGCCCCCCAGCCGGAAGATGATGCTGTTTGGGGCTTTTGTATGGAAGTCTGGGAACTAATAAAGTAAAAATAATTGCATTTTGTCCGTTCTTGGCTTCCGTAGAGGAGTGAACACCTTCAAAATACTATTCCAAATCTTAAACTTCACTCTTTTGCCTTGAAGATGAGACATCTTCATAGATCATTTCCTCATCTGTCCTGTATTATTCAGAGCATGTTCAGACTCGAAACCAAGTTTTTAGGTTTTTCGTTTTTGATCGACTAAACAGACAAAAGTAAAGGGAAAAACATAAGCAAACAATCAAGTGACAACACATTTCATCAGCTTCATCAGCTATTGAAATCGTTTCAATTGGTGCCATGTGAAACTGTTTCATTGATTTTTACATTATTATTATAAAATGATAATTATTATTATTGTTATTATAATTATGGAGCCACATCCAAACACGTCCGGGTCACCTCCAGGAATGCAGCAGGTGAGGTTGGGGTTAAATACCTGAGGTGGGAGGGGTTTTATCCAGTCTGACACTTCCCCAGCTCCCGACCTTTGAAACCAGCACGGAGGGACCTTCAGACCGAAACCAGGTCCGGTGAACACCGGAATGGCCGGAGACTTCACCCAGGACTCGGTGCTGCACTACCTGCAGAGCCGCGGAGGCTCGGTGAAGAACTCGGATCTACTTCTTCACTTCAGGACCTTCCTCCGCGACCATGCGGACCAGGACCGGAACCGCAGTCTCTTCAAGAAGTTCGTCAACTCGGTGGCCACAGTCAAACAGGAAGACGGCGTGTCTCATGTCGTGCTCAGGAAGAAGTTCAAAGGATTCGTTCCCGGAGGCGGCGGAGCGAGTTCCTCCGGACCGCCGCGGAGAACCGCCGAGGCTGCACCGGGGAAAACAGACCCGAGCCCGGCCGGGAGCCGAGAGAAGCCTCGGCTGAAACCACAGCTGGAGGAGGCGACATTACCCGCAGGACCGACAACAATACTTCCTGTGGCCGGGTTCATACTGCACAACAACAATAACAATGGTGAGACAAACTTCAATCTGAAACGGGAACAACAACAACAGCAGATAATCGACACACCTTCCCCTGCTGGTAGATCAGCAGTACCTCCAGTGGGGGGGCAGATCTCTGAGAAAACACAGGTTAGGACCCCCACCCTGGCGGAGCCCCCTGCCCGAGATCACTGCACTAAAGCGGGGCAGCAGAAGGTGGTCCTGTCTCCACCTGTTGTCGCTGCAGAACATATTGGAGAAACCATCAAGCAGGTGGCCGTCCCAGTGACCCACAGCAGGACGGAGGCTGGCCTGAAGCCTGAGGGAAGTCCTCATCATGACCCTGCTCCAGCCACTCATCATCCTCAGGTCACAGCGCGGCGTTTCAGATACAGGCAGAGCTACAGATCTGCAGTCTCTTATGATGAAGATGAAGCTGAGGAGGTCCCAGTGAAGCAGGGTTCAGCAGGAGGAGTGTGGCCCCTGAACGGCCCTCTCGTACACTCAGACAGAGCCTTCTCCGCCTCCTCGCCGTGCATCATCGACCAACCTGCACCTTCTTCCGCTTCTCCGTCAGAGAGGAAGAATCCGAAGATATACATCCAGACTGTGGAAGGAGAAATGTTGACCTCTCCTGGCCCAGGATGGAGCACAGGAGTGGGGCATAGAGGACAATGGGCAGGGCCAGGGTTGAAACCTGGGTGTGTCCCAGGTGATTCCATGTCCACCCGACGCAGCCTGCCTGTAGAGCACTCCATGCCGTCTCCAGTCCAAGCAGAGAGCGCGATGCTGCAGCACAACATGCACCAGGAGAGGAGATACTCGCAGCATGCAGATGCTCAGTCAGAGCCCAGGCAGGGGTGGAGTGAGAGTCAAAGGGCGCGGCTGTCATCGAGCCACAGCAGCATCTTCTCCCCCTCATCTGCTGCCGGCTTCTCCAGCAGCGACTGGCCGACGTCTGGAACCCAGAGAGGGTTGAACAGCAGCTATGAGGATCTACATGTCAGGACAGGTAAGCACCTCATGTGTAAAGATTAAAGGTAATGTAGTGATTTTCTATGGTTTAATCAATATGAACACATGAACACAGCTGACAAGACAAGTGTAATAACTATGGAATGTCTCTTGTGTGGACAGGTGAAACTGTTGGGGGCGTTCAAATCCAGGAAGTAGTCCAACAAGACCATGTGACTGAGCTCGAGTCTGTGACGCGTCCCTGGCCTCGCTCTACGCACCTTCCTCATAATCAACAACAACAACAACAACAACAACAACAGCAGCAGCAGTTTGCTGCCCGATTGTCACCATTGCATCATTCCAATGACCATCTCCATGACGACCAGCAGTCTAAGCCCAGCGCTCTGATGTGGCATCGTTCCACAGGTCAGAGCCGTGCATGTCTGAAGCTTTTTCTGAAATTAAATCTGAGGGTCGTCTTCACATCTCTTTGCTCCACCAGGTGATCTCTATGACGACCTGGAGTCGAGCGATGGCTCGACATCATCACCGCCACAGCGTCAGCACCAGGGGGCTGCCCGGCGTCTAAGCAGCAAGCTGAGGAGCCGAATGTGC
>CAAKHC010013671.1:16533-40583 GCA_901007825.1 Macroramphosus scolopax | reverse complement strand
TGGTTTTCTGACATTTTTTTTGCGCCATGAATGCAAAAGCGGTGCTGACTTTAAACGACTTGTGAGCTGCGGCTACAAAAAGTGTTTTCAGATAACGTCCTCTTGATTACAATTCACAAACTCTCCAAACAAATTGGGGTAAATCACATTATACCGTGACCACTGAGACGATTGAATCAGATACCAGCGGCGTATCTCCCCTCCGTGAATGAATAAACCAGACGTATCAAACGACGGCGACATCACTGTCACAGCCGTTTTTTTGAGCCGAAATGTTTGTGCACGTATCAGTGTGGGCCACATTTCTTCTTAATTTGTCATTAAACGCTACAGCGAACACAGGATTCTGTCTGACTCTTTGAGGTTTTTGTTAAATAAATAAGCGGAGTCTCGATAAGCTATCGTCGGTTCTTATTCTATTTTCCCGGCTTTGTGTGTGTGCACACAACAGCAACTCTGAGCTTTATCTTTAAAAGCGCTGAAGCTTCCTCTGGACACAGTGCATGAATATGTTAAGCAGAAGAAGGAAAAAAAGTAGCACATAAATTGATATTTTTAGCAACTTGCAAATGCATCAAGCTCCAATCACCGCGGCGACATGACACTGAATGTGATATGAGTACAATATTTACTTGCTCTGATTTTTGGTCTCCACTTACTCCTCAGACACTGTGGCAGCTCAATGCTCCATTGTGTTCGCCGGCGTGCCGCTCGCCTCGTCTGTCATTAGGTATCAGAAAGGTATCGCACGGAGAAGAACCGCCTGCCGCTGCTGCGCGGAATAAAGATGATGAGAGTGGATCAGAACGGTGCGTTTGTGGACCTCAAAAAGTCGGGTGATTGTATTTCCATATTAACAGTCGGCCATTAGTTTTATACGATGGAACTAAAGTTGAACAGTAATGAACTTGAACGTGTAATTAACCACTCTAATATCACATGAGGACACTGCAGGCTGTCTTCTGTTTGTCCGCACTGCACAAGGTGTTGCAGAAGGTGATTTCACTCTGTTTTATGTGTCTTCGCAGGCTGTGTTTACTGTGCTGCTCTGTGAGATGGTGTTGCTGTCCCCTTCTCTTAAGCTGGCTCCTCCTGCAACCTTTCCTTATTTATAAACCTTGAATTCAAGTTTTGGCGTGCTGGTAAAACTTGGTCAAACTCAGTCTGTATTTTATGCAAATGCACATTATTCATGCAGCAGCTTTTATGAGCACGAGAGACCTCGTGTCCCTTAATGAAGACTGAGTCAACCCAGTCAGTCGCCTCCTCCACGCCTGCAAACAGTGGATTAACACACTCCACTAAGATAAGGACACGCGGCGTGGCCCTGTGGCCCTGCTCCTCACTTCAGACAATGACCAGGCCTTTCACTCCCCAGCCACTGGGACACTTGCAAATAATGTTCTGGTCAGAAGAATCAGGCTTTGTGCAAATTGGACACATTGGCAGTTAACCAATACGTCGTGGTCGCCTGGCGGACGTGCACGGCGGCTGTCAGAATCATCTTTGGCTGCTTTGCAGCTGCAGCCTGCCAGGAGCGGCGCGCAGAGCGTCCGCATGACTCACACAGCGTTGGAGAGACATTCGAGTCTGTGATAACTCAGCGATATCAGGACCTTCCAGCGTTCCCTGATACACCGAGGGCACGGCTCCCGCCATGGCCGAAACACTTTCTCTTGCCCGAAAAACAAACAATAACCAGAGAGTTTACACATCATACAACATAATTATTATATGGAATTGGGGGTCTGGTGGGACGATCATGTATGCAAACTGGTATCGTGATGATCCAGGGTCAACTAGTTTGAACCCTTCTGTCCATGACTCGCTTTGTAAGAGAGATCTTAATCTCTGAAGCACTTCAACCTGCTATAAGGTGCATGAGATAGGTAGCAGTGAGTGTTCTCTCCTTCCTCCGTCGCCCTGTCACATTGGAGTCACCCCGCTCGTCCTCCGGGACCGTCTAAAATTTGCCTAGTTGCAGCAGTGGGCCTCCGTGTCCCTGCTCGCTCGGTTCTTCCTGGAAGTCGCGTCATTCTTTCCGAAGGACTATTTGTCCTCTCAGCTGAAACTGTTTCACATTGTCCCTAGGTGCTAATGTCAACACTCGACCGACACCCGGCTGATTCTTTAATATCGTATTGAATAATTTAATGTCTGTTTCTGGTACCTTTATTGGTACTGTACTTTCAGTCTTGATTCCTGCCCACTAAAAAAACTGCCTGCCTCTTAACAGGAGCCGTTAAGAACCATGACGTAGTGTTCTTGGTGGTGCGGCAGAGAGACAAGGAACCCAGTGTGTCATCACTTCCCCTGATAGCATCGTGTCTGATGCACAGCTCAGTCATCAGATCCTGAAGTGAACATCGTTCATCCTCTTTGATTCATCACCTCCACATTTTGTTTTTACATGAGAAAAATGAGCCATAAATAAATACACTTTAATTGTTCATACATAAAAAGGGGACATGCAATTAATTCTAAATACTAAGACATTTTTTGTAATCAACCAAAATGAATCAAGGCTCTGTTATTGGCTGTGTATTATTATTTTACATTCCCCATGCAACAAGAGCAACAAGATAACATTGTTTCCTAAAATCCTGCATTTATAAAAGTCTTCTACTCGGCTTTGTTTGTATATTTATCATAAATAAACCACATTTTTCATGCAGCTACTGTTTGCACGTTGCACGCTGGTCTCTGAAGGTATTTCCTGCTCACTTTGAGTGTCGATTTGAGGCCATTAGTCCACTTGGGGTAAGTGTGAAAGACTAATTTGCCTTTAATTAGCCCATAAGGAGGACAGACAGCAGCCTTGTTGTGGATCACTATTCACTACGCTCTTTTGCAGAGAGTGACGCCGTATGTTTATAGGTTAGGGGGTTCTGCCCTTCTCTGGCTCTGCGGTCACACTTGTATCCATCGGGGAGGAAAAGGTACGAGCGGCTCTTCACAGAAGCTTCCTGGCTTCTTTCCCACGTGTCGCCAGTCACAGCTGCTCTGTTCCCGGGCACTGAACGCGCGGTTGAGACGCTTCAAGGACTGTGTCATCGTAACAATGGTTGCGACATGAGTGTAGCAGGGAATGGTTATAAAGCGTGAAGGCCTTTTCCACACACATGTGCCGGGTTGACTCGGGTCGAGCAGCCCCATTATTCTGTTTGTTGAATGCATTTATTATGAAGCAGCTTCTTCTCAGGTTTGCTGCAGCCTGCGAGGAGTCAAGGCGGGTCATCCACACTTTGACCCTAATCATTCCCATTCAGAAACGTGCACAGATGTGCAGCACACACACACACACCGTGCGGCTCTCTCTCTCTCGCTCTCTCTCTCTCACACACACACACGTAGCATGTGATTGGTCGAAAAGAAAAAACAAAAAAAGGACACGAGGGCAATATAAATAGTTAACCTTTGGAGGGACCCGACTCAGGTAGAATTAGCCACATCCCTTCATCATTGTTTTCTTCTGCCCATTCACCCACCTTTTCCCTGTCTCTTCTGTTGCCTGGGTAACAGTTACTGATGGAGACCTGGAGGAATAAAAGCGCCGTGGTGCCGGAGGAGGAGCGTTATTGAATAACTGTGTTTATATGTGAGCTCCTGACTGGTGGTGTGAAGCTTGATTAATATCAATCCATAGTCTCATTCTCCAGAGCTGACGTGCACACGTGTATAATTGGCTGTGCAGTTGCGGAGCAGGTGGTTCGATTTTGTTAGCAAAACGTATGATTTAACCATGATGTCTAAGAGTTTTCCATATCGACTTGAAAGCAACGGCATAAGACAATGTGCATGCATGCATACATTAGTCTGCATAAGCCTGCTTAATGAGTGTTTTGCTCAGGGAAAGGGAGATGAACTAATCTGAGGAGCCAGTGGTCTCTTTAGGAATATATCGAATGTGGGCCGTCATGGGGAGAGAGGCTGTTATTCGCCTGAAACTGACGTGACCTTTCCACAGCAGATAATATTTACAATATTACATATATGCTGTTGTTCTTTTACCATGAACTACCTTTTTTCTGCTTCCTCGTGGACTCTCCATTATTTCCTACATAATTGGCCACGAGTTGATCAAAAAAACTAAAGTTTGTAAAAAACAAAGTGTACTTGAATGCATCTATCTGCATACAGCAGCTTGGGAATTTCTAATAACCTAATGACATTGCACACTGCAGACGTTTTTTTCCTCTTCTTAATCGGTCTGTTGAGCACCGACATCGACTGATACTGATAATCGGCCCGATTAATCTGTATTTACTTTTGGGAGTTAGACCATCCTCGCTGCATTTCTCATTAACTCCTGTGAACTCTGTAGATAACGTCGCCGAGCTCTGCCATACTAACTACCTTAAGCTGGCAGACAGGCGTCTTTTTCCCCCTCATCTCCTCGTCTGGTTTTTACACCTCGCCATTGATTAATCCCAAATATCGCTGTTGGCCCCATGAGGCTCGCTGATTAAAGTCTTGGGGAAATATCCCATTAATGTAAATTTAAGACGCTTGTTATTCCTCCCCTCAGAGCTAATGATAGCAGATGTGGACTGCTTTGAGCCAACTTGGAACATCTGTGCCGGTTGAATTGGGGTTGAAGTGTTATTCAGATCTTTTCTCATCTATATTCCAAAGCAATCTTAATATATTACCTATTTTCTCTGCAGTATTGTAGATTTCTTATATATTTTTTTTTCTTCCTTTCTCACAAGCCTGATGGGAAAAAAAACAAAAAAAAACAACTGACCTTTTCCCAACAGAATTTCTATTTTGTTATTGTCTCACAGCAGAGAGCAGGTGTCAATAGAAAACACTCTATACTGTATAGGACATGAACTATGTGTTGTGGAGCTGTCAGTGAAGCGATGACACATTGCTTTGAGACGAGGACCAGAACAGAGACCGGGGACTCGGGGTTTTTGTATCGGCGAGCCGGATGGAAGGTGAAAGTGAGTTTTTGATTGAATTTGGCATGAATGGACAAAGACTACCTTCCTCTTCAGCTGCTGGCTCTCGCTGACAGATCTGCTCTCTCAAGCTGTTGTGGTAACACCAGGCAGACAGCCGCAGATACAAATAACGGCCTCACTTCAAGCTAAACGACAGGGAATATAACAAGGGCTGAGATCCCAGCTGCCTCTGGTAGGTGTGCATGGGCACATGCACACCTAAAATCACACATAGCTCCAATGCACCTGCTAGTTTACAAGGGGAGAATATTTCTTCCTTTGGCACAAGCTCGTTCACCGTTTCTGTTCTGACCGAGCGAAAAAACCCCAAAGAAAGTCTTTGTAAGCTTTGAAAATACATTATAAATACGAGCCTGTGTGCAAAATGGGGAAACAAAATGTCTGTCCGCAGCTATTTCCTCCTTTCAAGTCCTTTATGCTCCACAGGTAAGAAAAAAAAATGTCTACATGCCACTTACAGCTCTCAGCCTTTTTTCTTCGCTCAATCAAAGTCACCCCGAGGGCCTCGTTGTCCAACCCCTCTCATTGCCTTGTTATCAGCAGCTGTAGCAAGCATGTATTGGCCCCTTGTGAAACCACCGCAAATATTGGCATCGCCTTCCCTAATCACCTCACTTTCTCTGAAATGTCAGCGAGGTGGGCACGTGTGCTTACAGTCGGCCTCCACCGCCTCGAACGTGAAGATATCGTTTATCTCTGTAATCTGATGTGGATGAGGTTCGGCTGCAGCCGTCGCGTCTTTCTTCTTTCCTAGTGGTACTAATTTTCCACAGTAATGAGCGTGCAGCGGTGCATGGTCATCAGGCAATTATATTTGGTTACCATGCAAACAGCGTGCGTCATGGGATGCCATTATTCTGTGAGATATACCCAGCCTCCATTACAGTACGAGGGGGGAAAAACACAATCCGTGCCATTATCTGAATCTGGAGCCCTTTGATTTCAATATGTGTGAGATTCTAAAACGCAAAAGGGGGCTTCCTCATGTATAACAATCGGTTGTTATTTCATTCCGCAGTGCAGCTCGCCATTATTTCCATTAGAGTAGAGTAGGTGTTAGAAGCTGCATGCATGCAAAGATGCAAGCGTGAATTACAGCTTTGGATGTGTAGAAATGTGCATGCGGCCTGTAAATCAGTCGGTTCCTGTCAGTGCTTTCTTTGATGATTGTTGTCGAAGAATGTGGAAAGTAAACATCTCACGTGGACGCCAACCCTTGAGAGAACGATTTTTCTCTGCGAGGGTTTGCAGCGAAGGTTCCCTCTTGCAGATCTGAAACGCCGTTTGTCTCTTTAATATACAGTTTAGATGCAGAATTGATCTTTCTGTTATTGCCCCAAGCTTGGAGATCCTGTACCGGGGACTTATCGTTTGGCTGTCTGCGAGAGGAAAGTGATGGGTTCAGGGCATGTGGCTGAAGCTGGAGAAAAAAAAAAAAAAGACAGCCTGGGAATGAGATATCGGGTGGGAGGACCACACTAGCATATCAGCCCACCATAATTCACAAGGCCAGGGCTCAAGACAGCATTATCTGACCCATCAGCATTGTGGCGTGTAAAAAGGGTGATGGAGAGATGGAGTAATGAGGAGACAGGACTCAAGACGATGGGAGAGGGGATGAGGGGTGGATGATGGAAACATATATTAGTTCCCTTTGCTGAGAGGTAGAAAATGGAAAGGTCGATCTGATGCTTTCCAGCTAAGCTGTTGGAAATTTTTTATTCAGTTTTCAATCACAACATAATCACATTTTATGATTACGCACAGGCTTTCTGGTCAGTGTAATTTCTCCGGTGATTTACACAGCCGGGGTTTGCGGACTATTCAAATGACTTTCAGTCACTTCGGCATCGCAAACCTTTAACTTCAGCAGCGACACGTCGTGCTGTACGGGCCTTTCTTCTACACTTCATCTCTCAGACGCTGAACAAAACCGAGTAGCGACAAGCGACCACACACAGGGTGACTGATGGAGGACAACCTTCGACTGTCGAGATCCTCAGCCGCCCGCATTCCGAGGTCAATCTACGAGACGGCAACTGGACTTTTTTGGAGTGTCTTGAAAACCGGCGTAGAGGTTCCATCCTCCACGTATCCAGGTGACGAACAGACACGGCTCCTCCAAGGTGAATTAGCTGAGCGGAAACATTAACCAGAGAGCCAAGCTGTGTTGTTCACGCTGTGGCTTCTGGTTGGACACGGAGAGCGGAGAGCAGATGCTAGGCTCATGCCACTTTAACCACCTGCTGGGAGAGCGAGGGACCGGTGGAGGGACCGGTGATACGGATACAGCACTGAGAGGAGCGACGGTGGAGGAAGAGCGGGAGGTCGACACGTAGAAGTTGCAGGGCAACGGCAATATAGTTCTGACATTGAGACGCCAAGGCAGAGCTCATATCAGTATTTACACCGTGTTTGTTATTGTGTGTGAACCTGTGCGTGTAACTGCTCGCTTCTATGATCTAGACTGCAGAGATTTATCGGCTGATAATACTGCAATTAGTCTTATCAGCAAATAAGATAACATTCTCCAAAAAGCAGCATGTTTTCTCTTGGCATGAAAGCAGGTTGTATTAATTCATTTATATTGCAAATATATGTTTTATATTCTTATATATGTTGTGTATATTTCCCGGGGACAACACAGGTAATACGTTAAATAAGACAATAAGAATCAATATCAAGCCAGACTTTCACAATCGGTGCATCTCTTCTAAGATCTGCAGCTCTTTGTGGTAACACATGCACATCCTGTGTTATATATATTTTCATTAAAGAACACACTAACACTTGCAGGAGTCCACGCTCCCCCCTGAAGCAGGAGGCGGACGGTTGCTAGGGTTCTTTGAGCCACCGTGCACAGATGGTGACTGAAACCAAAGAGCATGTGTTGGCTCCGAGTCGCGTCGCTGTGCGGCATGAAAAAAATAAGAAAGTCATAGTTGTGTGCCAAAGTGCGTATAAAAGTCAAATTTCCCACATCTTGAGTCTCCACTGAAGCTATTGAACCGCGGCTGGAGAGCGGATCGATGCGATCGATCATTAAGCTTCCTGGCTGTTTGATGCAGTTTTGAGGGTTTGATCGAGCCGTGCCTTCGTCAATAGAGGGAATGTGGTTTGTGTGTTTTCATACCACAGTTGCCACTCAGGCACAAACTGCTGTTAGCACCGTAGACATCGCCGTGGCAGACATGATGACAGGGATGTTTCTGTTCCAGACAGAAGAAATGAGGGCGTGTGCACATCCGCTAAAAGATTTTTTTTAAAGATGCTGGATCAAAGACGGAGAAACTGCACCGAAATCTCCCAGAAATTTGAATATCTCCGTCATGAACTCTGAGCGCTTGATGGAAATCTCCCTGAGATGTAGCAATATATCGTCTGGTAGCTTCTCGTGCTGCTCTTTGGTTTGACTGTGCACACTCGAGTTTCAACGTGCAACATCGCATATCTGAGGACTTTTTCTTAAGAGCGTCGGACATCGTGTATTTTCATTCTGCAGGTTTTCCTCTGGAGGCTTTAAACGCCTCTGACAAAAAAAAAGAAGAAAGAAGCAATATAAAAAAGGGGAATGTGCATTGTACTTATCATTGGAGGGAAAAAAAAATAAATTGAAGGCTGAACAGGAAATTACACTGGAAGTAGCTTATGAGAAAGTACAAAAACTCATTACTCATTCATCTTAAACAGACTGACGGTTGAAATTACACAGAAAAAAAAAAAATGCAGCCTGTATTTCTTGTCTTATTTTAACCCCCCCCCCCATCCCTAACCTAACATGGTCTTCACTGATTGAGGCTTTTAGTCATTACGTACCTTTAATTGACAAACATTTGACTTAAGAATTAAGTGTCTCCGTATCTAAATACAGATTCCAGAGATAGGACGACCCCGACAATTAAGATGCTTTGTGCGTATTGGGACATTATATTCCTCCGCTTTGTATCCCCGAACATGTTTCCTGTTTGTATTTATTGAACGTTGTCTAGTTGCGGTCAAAGAATAATCTTTTCTAAAAAAAACTTTTCCTGAAACGTCAGTCAGCGTTCGTCTGCCAGTTCGCTGCAGGCCGAACACGCCGTCTCAATATTAATGTTTGTGTTTTGTATTTTTAAAAACAGGACGAATCAAATTGAACTCCTGAGGTCTTGTTAATTAAATTTTTTTTTGTTTTAGTCTGAGCCAGCAGTCGAACCACATCCTGTTAACCACGTCTCATCGTGAGCGTCGACACATTCACCAGAATATATCACACTCACATGTATCACCCAGCCCAAGACTACATCAGAGCTTTTATTGCAAAGGTTCGTGTTAATTCACTGGAATAATGTTCAGTAAACATGCCCCCGTGGCAGCACCAGCCTGTATTTTTATCCCCCCCCAAAAAAAAGAAGGGATTCAGATGGGAGGAAGAGAATGAAACGGAAAGGAAGGGCAGATAATACAGGAAGGAAATATGCGAGCAAAATTAATTACGAAGGCAGAAGAAGTACATGAAAGTAAACTCTTTAGGGCACAGACGTGATAGAGTTGGATTTAAGTGAACAAAGACAAGAGCCGACATGTGGTGCATTGCTTTTTTTTTTTTGTTCAAGTGGTTGTTTATAGTCTTCGCTGCGCTTTCATATCACGTTTGCTTGATGGCGCGTTTGATTTTCCTGAAGGTGTATTATTTTTAAATTTCCATGACAAATAGATGTTTACTCTCCAGCGACAGTCAAACAACGGATCCCGGCAGAGTCGGGGCGAATCACTGAGCTTCTAATGAGCCTCATGTTATCTCTTCTTATGTGTTATATCCATATAGACGGTTAAACAAGACCAAGTCTTTGCAGTGGGATTTGAATCCGTAATCCATTTCTTTGCATTTTTCTTTACATAGCTATTGCTCAGTGGGGCTGCCGAGCCATTCAATGTCACTTCATTATGACTGTGATGGTGAAGTGACACATAAGCAATCAGGCGCTTTTGCCTCGTTCTTCAAGGGGAACTCATACAGCAGTGAAGGCTAAGGGGAGTTTGCAGCACTACATTTCTTCAAAGCAGCCAGCCTATTGGAGATTAATGAACATGTTTGTCCGTACTAGTCCTCTCTGTGCCGCCTCTCCTCTCAGCATCGCTTGATTTATGGACACCCAGCAGTGCATGAGTTATAATTTGAAAGGGGTTTGTTTTTCCTCATGAAGATTGAATTTTACATGTTGTGATGAATGACTCCTTTTGGGGTTTTTTTTTTCATGACTCCGCTGTGACTTTATGTGAGCGCTTCATTTATGCATGCTCCTGCAGCTGTAGTCTGCATGCACGCTTGTGGGTGCACCTGTTTATTGCCTGTATGACCGCATCCTTATTTATGTGCTCGCAAATCTGCCGACGTTGCATTTTCTCCCTGACATGACAAATGCATGTCTCCGAGATATCAATGCATTGCCTGACCAAATATTAAGTCTCACCAATCAGACGTCATCGTGAAGAATCTCGAGGTTCCACCTGTGTGTGTGTGTGTTGCACAATCACAAGTGAAAAGAAAAAAATAGCCTTGGACGGGTTCTCATCTGACCTCCGCTTCAAACCTTGGCTATGCAATGTCGAACCACTAAGGTCTTTATATTTGAAAAACAGCTTTTGGGAAGCACACCAATGTCATGAACCATGTCAAGTCATTTAAACTGAAACGTAAAAATGTGTATTAACCCTGTCACCTGGTGGAACATGTGCCGCGATCAAGGATTATTTCCTCTCCCTCCCTTGCTCTCCTCTCTCTTCTATCACCTTCAAAATAAAGTGAAAAGGCCTAATCCTTCCGCTTTATATGAGTCATGAATGTATTTGTCTTTGACTTCGCTTTGCATGTAATTAAAGATGTAAAAAAAAAAGGACATCAAGAGTTGTTTTTTTTTTCCTGCACAATGCCGGGAACCCCTGCGAGTCAACGGATGCATCACACCCTCCCTTTCCTGTCTGGTATTATGTGTGTACATATGGATTTACTTCATCATCCAGCCACTGAATGTGCTTTATGCAGAGATATTGAGTGAACCCTAGTGTGGTGCTCTCTGGTGAAATTACAGGTTCAGAGTTTGAGCTTCAGGGGAAAAGAGAGGCTAAAACAGGCTAACAACCCTGTTACATCGGTGTGTGACTCTCCAGTTGCAGCACTGCTAGAAAAAAAAAAACATCCGACTTTAGCTGATGTATGAAAGTAATACGAGCATAAGGAAACCTGCACCTGCTTCCTCATTCCGGAATCATGTAGGTTGAACTATTTTTGAGGCTGAGGTGGTGAGAAGTGCTGACTCAGCTGTGCGGTACCTTTTGGACATTGTAGTTTATGCTGTTATATTAACAGCTTGTTACTGGTACGTCTCCTGCACACGCCCGTGCATGTATGCAAACACTGTATGCAGATGTTGGTCTGACTGTCACTGTCTTTTATTTTCCTTTCATACTTTTGATTCTCTCCGGCTTCCTTTGTCCTCCGCAGCGGTTAGAAAAAAAAACAACACTTAATGGAAATATAACGACAGCAAATGGATCGTCTTTCAAACACGGCCACAAGAATAGCAGACGAATTAGTGCGCCCTATTCTTCAAGCTCCTGGAAATGTCATAATTTCTGAAAAATACTTGTTGATTTTCGCCGTTATCACAGTTTTTTTCCTCATTTTTAGTGTTGAATCGTTTCTAGCACGGCTTGCGCTCAAATGATTCGGTCCTAGAACCCTGTTAGCGGCCTCATGCTGCTTCGAGAACTCACACATCGAGGTGTTGATTGCCAGACTGGCAAATGATGCTAATTGGCATTCAACCTCTTATAACTGGCACTGAAGCGGTGACTGTAATTGTTGTTGTGAGAGTAGAGAGTCCTTCTTCTGTTAAGTGTTTGTTTACCATGTGTAATGTACAAACTAGCGTCAGCAGTTACTTTATTTATGTCTTCCTCCTCTTCTTCTCTTCCAGGGAGGCCTTATCGCCCTGCTCCTGCTAATTCTCCTCTTCACCCTGGTGCTGTACACCCGCCACCGATGGTGCAAGCGCCGCCGCATCCCGCAGAAGAGCGCCAGCACGGAGGCCACCCACGAGATCCACTACATCCCCTCCGTCCTGCTCGGGCCGCAGGGCCGCGACAGCTACCGGGGCTCCCGGAACGCCCACCAGCACGGCAGCTCCGTCATCGGCATGCCCATCCGCGAGACCCCGATCCTGGACGACTACGACTGCGACGAGGACGACCCCGTCGGACGCTCGCTGAACTCCACGCCCAACCAGCTGCACAACAAACTGAGCGACGGGAAGCTCCACGACGACTACGGCGTGAACGTCGGCATCGGGGGACACGCGGACATCATGTGCAAGGAAGAAGAACTTAAGCATAATTTTGAAAAACGAGGTAAGTTAAGATTGATTGTCTCAAAGATGGAGGTGTGTGCAGAGTATAATGAAGACGAATGCTGGTTTTGTCTCTATTATGTGAGTGTGAGCCACAAACACACACACAAACATACACTCACACACACAGGAAAGTGAGTTGTCATAGAAAAGCGGTTGAGCTCAGTGGTGTGTGTCCTGCTTTTGTGAGCAGGATTTGTACATCCGTGGAGGCTCCCCGTGCCAGCTCCCCAGATGGCCCAGCCTGGACAGTTCAGCTTGGCTCCGACCAGCCCGCCCATGTTCTTGGTGGAACAGCATGCGCTGCTTACATTTTGTCAAAATAAGCAGTTTTAAATGATTCACACCATTACTTCAATCTGGTAACACACGTATTATTATGTGATATATGTTTCCTTCTGAAGCCAGGCTGGCCCTTCCTCTTCCTCTCCGCTGCCGCAGCCGCCGCCGGCGTGTTTGTCCAGCAGTAATGTAATGCACCGGCATGTAATCTAATGCGATGTGTCGAGGTCAAGCGACGGGCTACCGGTCGGCCTGATTAAACGCTGAGGTGTGTCATCGGGTGGCCCACTGACACCTGCTACACATAGTCAGGGGTCACTTTAAATAGGGAGGAAACAATTCTTCACTCTTTAGCGTCAATACATTTTTAATATGAACAAATTTCAAAATAAGGACAGGCGATTTTTGGATATCGCACCCGGCTGAACCCGGCTGAACCCGGGTATGTTACCCCCGCACAAATGTGCTTCCCTGCAAAGTTTGACATAAATAATTGAAGGGTGATCGGAGGAAGCCCCGGTTATTTATGTCCTACTGAATTATGAATGTGGGTGAAGTTGGCTGGAAATGCCCTCTTATTGCTGAAGTATTTATCCCGCTGCATAACCATATTTACACCGGCTGATCGCTCCTGACCGTTAGCTATTGACAATAAGCTGAAACCGGATGACGTCGTGCTTGAATCTTTTGAGTCGACGTACATTTTTAATCCTTAGAATAATGCCGATTCATGTTTCGGATGTCATCGTGCTCATTGTCACTGCTGCTCCCTCCTAACGCTGCATCGTCCAAGATGTTCAACACATTCGTTCTGTGCACACAAATGAGCATGTGCCTCCCTTTAAACAGAGGACATCTGTTGAGTAGTTGGCCGACGCTGAATGTGATCGAATCTCAATGCGTCCTGAGGGCCCACTTGTGATCGGATCACTCGGGAGGAATGTCAATGCTAGGTCGTAGCTGGAGTTTCGTCTCCCCAACAATCAGGTCCTTATGTCCGTCTTCACTCTGATTTGGGACGAACTGAAGATGCGTCGGGGCCGATGGACCGAACACACCATGTAAAAGCTCTTGTGATCTCCTCTGGAAATCAGAGCGAGCAGCCCGTGTTTAAAAAGGAAATAAAACCCTTTGTGACAAGGTGAAGAGACAGAGGTTAATTTCTGTTCTGTTTTTCGGATTAGACGCTTGGGACAGTGAAGTGAGATGGAGGGCAGAGAGGTCGAAGGACTCACTGTACTGCCCTTTGGGCTAATCACCAACTATCTACGCCGGACACGGGAGGACAAACATTTGAATATCTGCCCCCAAACGTCTCTTAAAGACGACGGATCAGCTATGAATCAACCTTTTACCGTCAAGGTCAACTGGGAGGGAGGCAGGGTACCGCACATAGGGAGCATTTATGTTAAGTGATCGTCACATCTGTCAGTCGCCAATCTCAGGGAAGTGCTTTTTTTTCCAATTTTATTAAACGCATCTTTCTGCAAAGAATCGGACACACTCTGTGATTCAGTACTTTACTGCCACAAGTCTTCAATTAACAGTAAGAAACAATGCCTGTTTCCTTCTGTCTGCTCCGAAAAGTCGTTGTCAAGTGGACAGTTTGGCCGGCAGCTGTCCTTTGATGCTCGCAGAGCAGCTGGTCCTGAGGAGAGTGACAGCCGAGCCGGCGTCGACTGAACCGGCTGGATGCTGCTCACCTCTCACTTCGTGGATTTCTTCTAACCCATTATAAAAGCATCTCATGTACGGTACAAACGGTCAAACCTTCTGGGATGTTTTTCTGCCCTGTTTCCAATTACAGCTCTTTATACTCGTCTGTCTCCCTTTAAAAAATAAAAATCTAACATTTTCCAAAAAAGATAGTGCGAGCCATTTCCTGTGCGCTGTGAATAAAGAGGTGACATTTGAATACAGCGGCGATTATCCTATCCCAAATGTTCGACGCTGCTTGTCATCCCAAAAATCTCCCAAAATACCAGCCGTCCTTTATCCGTCTGTCATCGCTGACAGATAACCCCGTTCGACTCGACTCAATATTATTAGCGTCGGGGATTACGGCCGAACCTCACAGCGCCGGCTTTTCTTTCGCAAACAACTTAAAAAATGTTGTTTCGTGACAAACGGTCAGGGAGGCGTTATCACCTGTCAGACTGCCGTCAGCACCGACATGTTTACGAGCTGCAACCGTTACCGGGGGCAACGAGAGGGTCGTCGGTTTTCGATAGTGAAGTAAAGTTTGCAGGTTGTGTGAGTTTATGGCCAGATGGCCGGGGGTACACACACACACCTCGACTACACAATAGCATTGTGAGGCTGAATAATAGAGTCTGACGACTACATATTTTTAGAATGGCTGAAAGTGTTGTAATTTTACAAGACAGAGGGCGAGTTGAACATTACAATCTTTCCCGACTCGTGCAGCCGGGCGTACAGCAGGTCCGCGGAGTCGAACATCTACTTCAGACATAATAAGTCTTGCTCGCTATTGTTCTGCCAACACAATTTGTGTGCCTTGGCCGGGGCCATTGAACTGGCCCCCACAATAATAACATGCAATCCATCCAATTCCCCTGCAGAATGACTCTCATCAGCTCTGCATAACGAGAGCAGCCGGGGCGGCAGCACCATGCATTTAGCCACCTGAGTTTCTCCAGGACGACTGACGATGTTCTCCTGCCGACAGTGGTGATTCTCATTTATTTATAAGAACCGATACGGGCGGAATACAAGATTCGTCATCACAGCTTTATCATAGGAGGACAAACCGGACTTGTTTCTACGGCTCTGAGGAGACTCATAGCGGGAAATATGACAGGAATCTTTTAAGGGAAGATTAAAAAAAAAAAAGTAGCATCCAGTAAGTCCAGGTATTGTAGTTCACAGAGAAATTGAGCCTTAATGTCAGAGGCACCCAGAAGAAAGACATGCCAGTAGAAATGAATTTGTCCACGGCAGATCAATACCTGCGAATCGATCGCATACCAACACATCAACCATCTGTATGTGGTTGTTTTAAATCGTAGTTCAGGCTGCGCACCCTCATGTAATGGTCAATATATATATTATATATATATATATATCTCAGTGTTTCTGTGCTCCCGCTATTTGAAGGACACTTTATTACGCTACCTATTCAAACCGTTGAAATAAAGTGTGGCGTTTGAAGGCCGTTACTTCGGGGCAGAAAGCAGCTAAAGCTAAAGGAGAGAAGGCGGTGAAATACTAATAAAGAAAAAAAAAAAAAAACACCACAGGGTTATGAGAGTGGATCGGCCTAATCATTTATAGTAATTAAACACAGGTTGAGAGTAAGCAATGACTCTCGTGGTAATTACCCACGTGATTTTAAGAAGTGAATAAAACGCGGCTCAGTTAATCACTCAGCCACCAGTTAAATTTAGATATTAAAACAGCAAATAATGCTGTTGCAGATCAGGTTAATGCCGCCGCTAAAGCCCAGAGGGACTACTTAAGTAAGCTGAGGCATGCGTCCTTTAGAAATATCTCATTCATCTCGGCTCAAAGCGAAACACCCACAGTCGGTACCGAGGCTGGAATCAACCTCCAACCTGTTTTATACGCTTAAACCTCGTAAAACATGCGGTTCTGTCTGAACAAGTTAAAATGAATAGCCTTCAATTTTTTTTTTCTTTTAACGGGAGGCTCAGCAGAGAATTCAGGAACTGCAGCTGTTCTCTGCAAACCTGCTTTTTGGTCAATATGCAATTGTAAGAGAAATACGGTCGCTCGCAGCATATTGAATTAACCGAATTGTTTCTCGGTGTGATGAATCATCTTAGAGGGGTGATAAATTGGCACCCTATTGTAATTGTATTTGCATAATGTCTTTTCTGCTTCATTTCCACAAGGACGTGCGCAGGGAATTTCCCCACTAACCACATTACGGTTGACTTTGGAATCTATCAAAAGTTTAATAGCATAAACACATACGCTACATCAGTGTCACATTGTGCAGGATTATGTCACGTTAAGTCATGCTAGCATTGCCTGCGAGCACTTTATACGTACCATGAGTTAATCCATGTACATGCTCGGTGGTGATAAAGAGTCACCGCGGACCTCGCAGTTATCCGCTCCATGTGGTGCGCATCTTAATCAGTTGGCCATCCAACGCATGCCATAGGCCATCTTCCTCCCGCGCACCCGGAGGTTCCCCGGAGTTGAGCCGGGTCTCCTCAGCTGAGCCCGTAAGGTCAGAGGCCCGCCGGATGTGCTTTGAGAAACGTGCAAAGGGATGCGACTTCGCCAAGGATGATGGGAATAAGTGTCCTTTGTGATGATTAGAGATGAAGAGCGGAAATCAGGAGAATCCCGGGGTACAATTCAAACTCCTCCGCCGGGAGGTTTAGCTTGGAGCTTGTTGAAAAGGTCGACTTTTGCCGGTGTCTGATAAACCACTTTTTGGCAATATCAAGCCAGGTTTGGCATTAATTCCTTGCTGATTAACTTTATTATCCCGCAGGGGGGGGAAATGGTTTGGTTACTGTAGGTACAGATCACATGCGTTAACAGAAAAGAACAAAAAACAGCTGGCCATCAAAGATAAACTGCATATATCAAACACCCGCAGCAACACACAACAGTCACAGTCTGACAGTTACAAAGACTCAGTATCAGAACTCGACGCCGGCGGTGTTATATAACAGTAATTATCACAAACATCACCTGCATGTAACTTTTTATTGTGGTTATGTTTTCCCTTTGTCCAAATAATCGGCAGATGTTGTCATCGCCACTTTACATTCCACCCCCACGTACTGAACTGCCAACACAGACTGTGGATGTGATCTTTCCAGGCACTGCAGTAGGTGTTCCCAGGTGTTCCCTGCCAAGGAAAGAGCCCCACGCGTCACACCGCCACTGTTAGCTATTAAACATTTACACAAAGAATAATCTCGCAGTTGCAGTAAATAACATAGGAAATGTGTTTTTGAACTGTTCATGCAGATCTGACATCTAAGGAACTGGACATATGTGTGGTTATCTGGTGGGAGATTGAGCTTATCCCGCGCGGGTGGAGGTCAGTCTTTTTGATGCAGGGAGGGACACATCTATATTTTATTTTGCCCCATGGCAAGAGCCGAGCTATAGATAGCACTTTATTCTCGCTCTGCAAACAGCGGAGGCCTTAAAATATACAAGTGGAGGCACAAGCAAGCAGAGGGGAAGAGAGTCTGACGAAAGGTGGGACATCACATTCTCTCCAGTGGCTGGGATTGACAGGGCATGAGACAACATGTCAAATCCCTCAGAGATAAGATAGAGGTGTGCAGGACGGGGACGTTTTCTGTCTTTTCTCGGTGTTTAGAAATCCCTCAGAAGTCTTCAAGCACGTTGTACTGCCAATACGTTTTCATTGTGTCCTGCCCTGACAAAGTGGCCCCCGCGTCGGAGAAAGAGAAGGTGACGATTGCGATTGCTCCCAATTCGGGGGCGTCCGTCTTCCTCATCTCCTGTTAAACAGTCTCAGTGTTTGTCATCGACGTCCGTCAGCGCTCATCGGGGCCGTCGTAGGATAAATCCACTGTCAGTGTTCGTGCAGGATCAAATGCTAAAACAAATTACAACTGATCAGAACTTGTATTTGACTTATACAACGACCTCTAGAAATGAATAAGTAACCGCATGATGACATAATCACTTGCCTGCTGTTACTAACTCAATGCACTTATGTTAAAGTGTAAGTAACCATAGCAACGTTCATGAATTGTTCAAACCCTGTAGGCTGGTTTGAACGCTTGCTGCGTTACATTTGCCAACTAACACCCTTTTGTCTTCGCTCATTAAAAGACCGGAGTTTGTCTAATTATACAGACAGTAAGACGTTTATACAACTAAATATAGTGAGCTGAGAAAGCCTGACACTTTTGTTCTTATCATTTCCTCGTTGCATTGGCACGTCTCCCTCCGTTCATGGCACACACTGATGTCTTCCTATAGAATGCCAGTTTTCCCAGAACGCCATGGGAAACTGGTGTGGGAAGTCACGTCGCCACATGATTCCAAAAACCGAGGACGATAAAGATCCAAATAATCCACACAAAGAGAAATCCAAATGTTTGCAAATCCAGAGGCTCCTCTTTTGCACATAGGAAAGTTTTAGAAACTATATTTCCAAATGTCCTTCAGATGCAAAAAAAAGCTATTTATCCACATCCAAGGTGCAGGCGTGGAACCTTCCACCATGGGAGTTGGACACCGTTAATGTATGGAAACCCATGAATGGACGGGGATTCATCTCCTTGAAAAATAACATCAATGCAAATGGATTTAAAATATGAATATATTCCTCTATACTTAATAAATCCAGTTATATTTGCCATCTATATTTCCAGGTAGAGGGCTTGTCTCGCTGCTATACGAATCACGGTTGGAAGAAGCAGCGCAGTCCACTGCCTCTCTGTTGTTGGCCTGGAAAGCTGACAAATTATGTCTGTGTCAGTCATCACTGTGAAAGTAGCCTCAGGAGTTACTGGGCCCCGTCTGTGCTGGCAAGAAGAGAGTGGAGCTCTGCAAACTTGGATGTGGGACTTCCTCTCAATTATTTTCCTTTTCTTCCACACTACGCTTCCTGCACCTTCGGTATCCGACTGCTCTTGATGCCTCGTGGCCTTTATAATTCTCTGAACCTCCCTCCATTCATCTGTCGACCCCAACACCGCATCCTTTGTCTTCTCTGACACTTCATCCTTTTTTTTCCTTAGTATCTTTTCATACCTGTCACTTATCTGCAAGCGGCGCTGTCAAAGTTTTCCCAGAGAGCTACACTGTACATCTGCTCTTGAAACAATAGCAAATTTAATAAATCACAGAGGGAATCAAAGCTGAGGCAAGCACCCATTCGCTCTGCATTGATCTCCTTTTCTCATTTGCTCCCCGAGCCATGAAAGGAGGAGAGAACCAGGGAATAGTAATGCGACTAGAATACTGTACAGTACGTGTGCATGCGCTCTGCCGACCTTCATGTGTATGCATTGCAGGTTTCGGAGGCGGAGGAAGAAGGGAGACGTGACAATAAGAAAAGTAAACGTGATAAGTAATAGAGATCTGGAGGATTTGAAATTGTCTGAGTTTGTCTTCTCCCTGCAGATTTCCTCCAAATTAAAACAGCAGGGGTTTGCAGGGTCCAAAGATCTACAGAAGTGTTCCCGTCATTTCCCTCATGGCTACATCTGCTTCTGTGAATATGAGTGCTGTTTGGCCTCCAGGCGGGGATGGCAAAGAGTTAGACAGAAGTCCATGACAGACTCCCAATGTTTAAACATGCATGTGCAGGAGGTATAATTAAAATTGGCGATGGTTGCAGAAGTGGAATTACAGAATGTAGTGCACCCTTTGATGCTAGTTTTCTTTGAGCAGCATTTACCATGCCTGTACGATTCATTTTGTAATTGTTCTCAGGAATTACGTCAACGAACTTGTGACCCAAAAAGTAAACAACTTGAGTTACTGAAGCTGAAATAAGTATTGCATGTAAAGTAGTGGATATCATTGGACCAAACATATAGATAACTAGATTTTCATCCATTAAGTCATCAAAACTCTGTGAATAAGTCATTTTTGAGTCAATAGGAGCATGCTGCAATGAGTTAAAGTCAGACTGCAGGTTAGCAACTGCACTTTCAGAGGACGTAGCAGAGCAATACAAGACAGTATCATCAGCATAGAAGCGGTACAAGAAACAGACCCGATCTCCATTTGTTATGACTGAGTCTGCAAGTTTGACCAATTTTATTTTGGCACTAAACACATTAAAGTGTCTGTGTTGACACTGCAAGTAAATACAAAATGTTAGAAGCTGATGGAAAATATACAATAGTTTCCTCCTGGTGCTCCTTTTTCCTCCCATACACCAAAAACACATTCAGTGAGTTTGATTGGATTCATGTTTCTGAACAGGATATCTTCTGCACATTTTGATTTTGAAGAAGAAACGTGCGATGCATTTACATCCATGAAGCACCCAGTGCTTTAAGGCCTGTGTCATCACCACCTGCCTCACAACACATGGCATTGTTTGACAACCCCACCATGTTGCCTTGTCGGAATGCTTTCCGGTAGGAAGGAAATATTTCATGCAGCCCGTGAGATTTCTCATATGTTTTATACTATTTATGGACAGATTCTCGGTGAAAGGTTTCGGTTTCTGACAGACAGTAATTCCCATCGGCTGCATCAGCGATTTGGGTGGAAGCTGCCTGAGTCTTGTTCATTTGGCTTCTCGGAGTATCCAGTCCTTCAGTGGAGTTTCCGCTGACAGAATACCTCTTGACCTTCCTGATGCTATGGGTATCATTTTCTGTGAAGGTGCACTACAGGCTTCAGATTCGGGCTTCGTGGTATCACATCTTAAAGTGATACTGAACGTTATACTAGTGGGAGCATTTCCTAGAAATAACTGCCGCAGAAAACTAATTTATTTCAATCTTGTCTTTTGATCTCATTTGATCTGTCATTGTACTAGTCAATGCTGATGTAATTTACAATTACTATCAAAGCTGACTTCAATAGTGGCAGAGTGTACTTTATACTAAATACACTGGACAAAATATTCTTTGTGAATTAATCTTGCGTCATCTCTTCTTCTTACTTTTTCAATTCAGGCTAGCCCCATTTTTTTATACCCATTTGATGCTTATTGATCCTGCCATCCAATTTCTCAAAACTGACACGGTCTCCCGACACAGTCGTACAGGATGGATGGATGTCACCATGATCGGATGAACACACACAATAAAAGTTTGTTGAGACAAAGAAATGCAAGAGTTGGGATATCAGGATTATCACACTTGAAAGCCTCATTAGACGCCAAAACACTGCGGATAACTTTGTAGTACTCACATATATGAGTATACAACTCTGGAAAACGATCACAGCGGCAACTGTTCTCTCTACGTTGGGACAATAACAATTAAATAAACCGCAGAAACACAATCTTCATCTTACAAATTGGTTAATGCAGTGCCTGATGATGTCACATTTCATTCAGGATGTTTTTTCCGTCGCGAGGTCCTCCAACTGCGGCACAACAGGGAGGACTCTTTTTTATCTAAAGTGAGCTTTAAGGCAGCCTTAGGGCAGTGCTTAGGTTCACCCTGCAAGCAGTAAACCTGCAGAAATTAACACTTTAGAATAGATGTGACAGAATGCAAAAATTCCGTTATTTAAAGGATTATCAATTAAGAAATTCGCACACATTAACAAAAACAAACTTTTATATACACACATTGCCAAACGCCTGCATAAAAGCATAAACATCAGCAATCTTGCAGCCAGGTGCTGATATAAATACAGAACACGAAGTTGCAGGTTATCTCCTCATACTGGCAAGTGTGAATCCACCCGGGATACGTACACTGAGGAAGCGCACTGTTGACATCCACTGCTTATGAGACACTGCTAACACACTCGGCGCTGATAAGGGAGTAACTGCAGATAAGAGAGATGAAAAGGGAGAAATAACCACACTGGAGCTTTAGCTGACATTGAACTCAAAGTGAGAAGCCAGTGTAGACTTTGGGTCAATAGAACAAACAAAAGTCAGAAAGAAAAACGTCTTGGTTGCATTTGACAGGAAGTGAAAGTAGGAAATAACAGACGGACATCACATAGATTATTGATTATCTGTTTCTTTATACCGACGACAGACCAGAAGTGGACTTGTTTGATGATACAATACTATGCTTTAATACTTCCTGATAGTGCTGCACGATATGCAAAACAAATCACAATGCATTACTTTATTATTGGCTACGAGTCATTTTATAAACATGAATCTATGTTTAAAAACAGAATCAAAACACGTCCGGTTTTATACATGTTCTATGTGAAACATTGCAAAGCTCGTAGATTCGAAATATGCAAAGTAAAAGTAACAATTACACATCACTTCATGTCTAATGATGAATGTACGTTTATCATCCAAAGAAAAAGTGAGCTTCTCTTCTGCATTGCTGTCCTGTGCACTCATGTGGGACTCGCAGTGGGCTTGATTGGTCTGAAGGAAAGTGTAAGAATGGGAAAGCCTCGGATATTTTGTGCCGGAGAGAATTCAGGGAACTATGTTTTATTTCCCCCGTCGTGTGTTCAAAGTCTTCCCGTTTGGCGTCGCGGGGAAGAAAGCACTCCTTCAACCCGCGTCAGCTTCCACTCAGAGCTCGGGGTTGCTGCAAGTACACTTCAGTTTACAGTAACGTTGCCAGAAGGAAGCGCTGCTGCCAAAGCATCAAAGCCAGTCTGATACCAAAAATAAACACGTTATGTCAGTCTGAAACACTTTTGTTTTCATTTATTAAACTCTTAATGGGAAATATAATTGATTTTGGTGAGATGACTGTTCAAACAGTTCCGCTGCCTTCTACCATCCTGCAGGGCAGAACCGCAGCTCCCGATGGGAGTCGGACCGAACGCAGGCAGACGTAACACGTGGTGTTCAGCGCTGCTAATATCAACACACAAGACAATGCAGTTGGGGACTAAAGTATGTGTTTTAAGTGCTTGGTGAATCATTTTATTCATGAGATAGGTTAACATAAAAAAAAAAGGATGCTGTTGCGTGTTTTGTCGTAAAAGCTTGTGGTTGGAAAGTGCAGCGACTAAAAGCAGCAAGTTCCTGAAAATGAGCAATAGATGAAGACTTTGGATATCAGCAACATGTAGCCATATATCAAAGGAAATTGTAGTTTTTTGTACACATTATGTAACTTTATACATTTCTAAATACAGAGCGCTTTTCACATTATAGTATTTTATTACCCATGTTGCCGTTATTGTGTTGCTAGGCGACTCTGTGTTTAGTGACCTGTGATCGTATTACACCTGCCTTAATAATTTAGTGCAGTTAAGCTTCTCTAAGATTCCTTTTCTAGAATGTCAAAATTAATATTTCACCAGAGACCAGTATGTAACAGTGATATATATTTTTTTTATTAATGGTATACTGGTAATATACATCATAAGGTTTTCTCATTAATAAATCCAGTTGCCGGAGGATAAAAAGGTTGTTTTACATGAGCTGACCGTCACAGTAACAGCGGCGCAGCGCGGATTTAACCAGGTACCCTGCAGAGGAACAGTCACTCTGTAATATTTGAAGGTTTTGATAACAGTAATAATGTGAACCCAGAGGGACTAATGATGAGGATGGCTTCCACTGGGCGATGATGCCAGCTCGGATGACATTAGCCCTGATCATGAGAAGCAGTTCATACTGGGACAGATGAGGGAGCCTGATGTGACCTCACCTTATGTATGCAAGCCAAACCACAGAAGATAATATATAGTATATAAAGTATATAGTAATGCACTGTGTGACAACAACACGGCCCATCCCTACTTCCTACACTCTACCCCCCCCCCCCCCCCCCCCCCCCCTCCCCCCCCC
>CAAKHC010013671.1:0-16231 GCA_901007825.1 Macroramphosus scolopax | reverse complement strand
GGGGGGGGGGGGGGGGGGGGGGGGGGGGGGGGGACAGGAGATACAGCACCATCCAAGAGGTAAAACTGAACAAACAAATAACAAAATGCTGATGGATGTGGTGTTGTTCGCTGCTAATTGTACCGCAGGTTGAAGAGATCCTCTGTTTTTTCTGCCATTAGAGGATAAATGTCGACTCGACTAACATTCACTTTAACTGTTTACAGCGACGACATATTCACAGCGATGGTCTCAAGCAGAGTGCGGGGCCGCAGCAGACCTGTGAGCTGACAGACAGCACAGGAGGAAGCTGAGTGGATCTATTTTTAGACAAACAACAACAATTCACGTGTAGCGGTTTTGATGGTTTTCCAGGAAGACGAAGAATTAGTCTTTCCGGGAGCTTTTATTCAAGGACGACAATTATTAAGGCAGTTTGTTGATTCGTTACTCGGAAAAACGTTGTCTCACTATTAAAAAAAAGCCAGTTTCTTTGACTGGAGGGCGAAAGACAAAAGACATCTGTCTCTTTGATGGGATCATGGTAATTTGTATCATCCATTGCATCTGCTTGTGAGAGCCCATCGCCGTAGAGACTGAGAGGAATTGGCTATATGACAACAACTTACCACAGCTCAGCGAGACTTTCACAGCAATCAGAGAAGGGACCGAGTTATTGTTTCGCAATTCCCATGTCGAGACCCGTGTCAAGTTGGCAAGTCTCAAGCGAGACACGAGTGCCAATGCACTCCTTCTCTGTCTCTGCACACTGCTCGCACAACTTGATTGGATGATGAGTGAAATTTCGGTTATTTGCAAAACACTCTTTATGACATCATGTCTCAAGAGCTTTGGGGGGGGGCATCGATCTTAGTCTGAAGGTCAGGTGAAATCACAGGTCATTGGTGTTAAAGTCAAGGCGGAGTTGAAGACATGTTGGCTGAGACAATAAAGACACACGTGTCGATATTCAAGGATGTTTTTAAGTCGTCGAATCAAACTGCACAACCCGTCCTCTTACCCCCCCCCTCCTCTTCCTCTGCCTCTTCTGCATACTCATTTGGATGCGTGATGCGCGCATCCACCGGGGACCAACACTTCACCATTATTCATGGAAAGAGTCCACCTCACAGCCGAACTGACAGATCAAAAAGATGATGATAAGTGGGGGTAGTCGTGACGACGGTGATGAACGACCCGTCTTTTGGAGATGTGCTACACCCCGATAAGTTAGTGGACAGAGCTGTTTGCACACATCTCCTTGATTTTTTTTGAACCTCAGTTTCCCAGCCTGCCACTTTGAATATGGTCTAGTCTGAGGTATGATGTCATCCACACACTATCGAATCACCCATCACATCAAACTGTACATGTCTATTAACAGAGGCTATAGTGTTACCTTTAGATAGACACGTTCAGATATGTGTGTCAGATAATGAGGGAAGGATATTATATATCCTCTTCTCTCAGCTCCTTCTTTCTTTTTTTTTGTTGTAATTTTCTCGCTGTAAGGAAACAGAGGAAACTCTCACCCTCTCCTCTAGTACACCCTCCTTCCCCACAGCCGGTTGTTTTGGAGTCATTCATCAGGAAGAGTGAGACTGAGCCATCAGGGGAAGCGTTGGCAGGATCCCCTGTAGAGATGAGGCAATATTGAATTGATTGAATCCTTTTGAAGGCCGGAGAAAAATAGAATAGCAGAAATAATAAAACGCTGCTTTTTTTTTTTTTTTCCGTCGGTGTCTAAATGGGACAGCCTAGTGGCTCATGATGCACCTCGTCACATGTGCGGCCTTGAAACTAAACCGAGCTATTTCGGGGGGGTTGTAATGCCACTGAAAGAGCCTCCGTTTGTGCGTGTATTTTCATTACGTCCTGTGTGTCTGACGCTGGAATGTGATTTTCACTTCAAAGCCTTGTGACTTGCCTGCCTTTGTCTGTTGCAGCCGTCGACCCGAACAAGGAGGCGGTGGAGGATTTGATGCAGAGGTTCCAGGACAGTTTCCGTGTTCCCAGCACGCCGACAGACATGTCTCACTACCAGCATGTCATCCACAGTTCATCCACAGGCCGCCGGAGGGTCCCCAGTCACACCAGAGGTGGGGAATTACTTTGTTTTTTGATGGTTTATTCCTTGTAGACTGTTATTGCTCGGCGGTGGGTTTCCTCGTGTATATTTTATATGTTTTTCTTCCTCTTTCACCGATAACTCCAGTCAGTATGTGTCGTGTCGCTCGGTCCTGCTCCCCGGAGCTCTGCTGGTTCTACGTGTACCGGGGATGCAAACCCGCCTGAGCATCTGACGCCAAACCCCTAAATCCTTCCAAATCCTTCACATCTCCACGGACGGGCAAAACAATTATGAATCTGAATTTACCTCGTGAATCAGGGGAGCTAGTTCGGATCCAAACTAATGTGCCGAAACACAAGTCACACAATACCGGAAACAAAACTGACGGAGGCGACGCCAGCAAACGGAGTTTGTCAATACAGTCTGGTGGCTTTGAAAACAACAACAGGATACATCCGCCCGGATTCACCTCCAACTTTCTCTGCGATTGTTTCGTTGTTTTAAATGTCAACACGGTCGATCACACAGCAGAGCCGCTGTCCTCATCGACACTGTTGTTATTTCAGATGATTTCATAATTCTATCAGCGGCTTTCGCAACGACTGAGAGTGTTAATGGGCCGTGATTAAAACACTAATTCATACTCACTCTGTTGTTGTCTGACAACAGAACAGACAAATAAGTAAATGAGTCCAATTATATTGAATTTGGCTGCATTAAAGCAAGCACAGTATAAGTGATAACAGCGAGCGGGAGGGGGGGCTGAGCGGAGGTTCAAGGGGCTGCCGCTCGGCAGAGAGACTCGCTGTGGCTGCAGCTGGCCGGCAACAGACTGACGCTGTGTGGCGCCGAGGATGACAAGTTTCTGTCATGTTTCTCCAGAGCATTCATCGTGGAGGACTTGATTGTTGCCTCCTTTTTTTTTTCTTTTTTCTTCCTGTTCTTGCTCCTCAGGGCGGAGTGATTGTCACTTGTGGCCCACAGTGGACAGAATAATTGCCTGGGGTGACGCTCAATTTACACATTAAAGGATTTTGTGGGTATTAAGAGGCCGTTTCCGTGTGTCGTTATGTCAAGTTCAAGTTCGAGCCCGGCTTCTGAAGTGTGTAAATCACACAGACTTCCATCACAAAACCGCTCGATGAAGATAATTGACACTTTCTCTTCAGTCGTGAGGCAACGAGAGAAAACATGTGTTGTAATAATCTATTTATTTTGTAGATTTCTCAGGTAATAATAGAAATTGTCTGTGATTCCCTGCACATGTTTTTGCACATTGATAGAAACAGGCTTGATATTGTGTCTGAACCCGGGAGCTTCTCCGCCCTCACCGGCACAAATTACACCACATATCATCTGATATGACGTACAGCATGCAGATAAGGCTTTTCCTGCTACGATCCCTCTTATATACATCTGCAGGAAGTAGGTCTTACTAATTGGAAATGCAAGAAATGATCACATGCAGCAGGAAGAGAGGCTGGAGAGAGGATTTTTCAGACGGTCAGCACACGTGCAAGCCGGTACAAGCTCAATCATTTTAGGAGGAAGGAGCAGATATTGAAGAGGTGTTGCAACTTATAACTCATGTCAATGAAGCATGCATATGACAAATGACACATTGTCTTCTTAAAGCATGTCCAAAATACAGACAATTTCACTTTGCATTTCTTTATTTGTGTCAAATATGGCAGCTCATAACAAAAGCCGATGCATGATTCAGACTTTGCTTCGAAACGGGAACTTTCCCCGAATAAGTAATCGACGTATAACACGACCGAAAGATACTTAATGAAAGAATAAGCTCATAAGGGGTTTCTTTGTCTATGTGGGCTTTGGAGGCTTAACGCATAGCATTTCCCTGCCAACCGCTATAGTACCACATCTGGATAAAAGCATGTGTTCTGTAACTTTCTATGAGCAGCCCATACGCAGCCTCCGGTGGCTGAGGATTAATTGTGAAACTACTGGAGCGTCACGATATGTAGCCACTGTTCTCCTGCAGCCACCAGCCTGCAAGACTGAAGTCACAATGCATTGTGGTTTTTGTCGCCCCTTTAGATTTATCCTCATATATAACTTCCCTTCCTCCCTTCATCCTTCATCTGCATGCTCCTCTGCGCTTGTTTTTTTCTCCCGAATTGGTGGTAATGTACTTCCATGCGTTCGCCAGCGCCGGAAGCTGTGGTAGCGTTTTGATGTGTCACTAGGCGTACTTTGGCTCATTACGGTGAGGATAACCTTATGGTTGTTATCTAGCTTCTCTCCTGTTTAATTGAGGCGTTTGAAGTAGCACATCAAAGTAGTCCTGCTGTAGTCTTCGCCTGTGTGTGTGTGCTTGCAGCGGGTATTCCACATGTTGTGAAGCTCGTCCTCCCTTTCGGGCATAAAAAAAAAAAGCAGGACCCCATACTTTCAATCAGAGCATCTTCAGGTGAAGTATTGGCTGAAGGTACGACAGGAGTGGTTATGGATTGGATAAGTCCGCAGGAAATTAATGTAAGTCCGTGTCCACGGTGCTCGAATTCATCCTGCGCTCAGCTCCACTTTCAGCAGTCGTCAATCTTCACTGCAGACAAAACACAGTGATTACAGCTTTTGGGCCTGCACCCTTGGGCTCCACGGAGGGCCATGCAGCTGATATACTGCCAAGTCGGGCCACCGTGGGACTGATGCTGGATTTGTTTTGTGTTCGAAAGACCTGGAGAGACACACGAAACAAACGAGAGACACCACATAACAATCCGTAAATCCATCTGATGTATTTCACTCATTATTTGGAGCATATTTTTTAAACCCTTATTGCCAGGTGTGTTTTATTTCATTATTATATTTTTGCATTGTTTGTTTTTTCAAATAGGATTTTCAATTTTAATACGGATGCTGTTTTTTTTACAAGATACGACATCGATGATTTGTTCTACTCTAAATTAATAAGGGGCCTGTTTGTTTGGCGTCAAGCTCCAGCGACCACAGTCCACTCATACATTTATTTATAACAGGTAAAAACATATTTAATTCAATTGTTTTAAAGCCGTTCTTAACATGCACGACTGCAAGTTAATCCCGAATTCTTGTTCAATAATCCTAAATCCAATTGAAGGTTGCATCACCAGGATTGCAACATGGTTTTCTCCAATCACATAAAACGACACTGATTTGTGAAGCATCTCACATCTCATGACGTCTGTGGTTTGTCTTTCTACGTGTTGAAGTTCAAATCCCTGCTACGTCTTTACTCTGACTACGTGCACGAGAGACGTCGCGGCTGCAGAGCGAGCTGCACGACCTTGAGCGTGGTTGAAGTTCAGCGGAGAGTTCAGTCATTATCCATCTTTAATGATGAGGAACAGTGTTTGTTTTATTCAGAAAAAGTTCGGCGAAAGGCTGAAAGAAAACTTCTGGTGTTGACGAATGGAAGAAATGTAAAAGCCATCAGGGTGTTAAAGTCACGTCTCTCCTGTCAGGCAAGGAGGAGCACCGGGACCTGGTGGAGTGGTTCTCATTGCCAGATGGGAATAAACCAAAGCTTTGTTTACCTATTTGTTCACATCTTTTAGGGCCTCGCCTGGACAATAAATGACATGCAAAGTAAAAGAAAAATGCCGTAAAGACAATGCAAAGCTGACCAGTCGTCCGGTGCACCGCTGTAACGTGCAGAAGGGAGCCGGAATATAACAGTTGATAAAGAAGATTTAGTTCAGTGAGTCACATTAGCAAAGGTTTGGATATCTTTAGCTCCGGAGCTCATTTAACCTTTCAAAACCAAGCAGTTCATAATTGCCTGGATCTATTTCCTTCATCTTGATCCTCAGTTAACCTCTAGGTCATTATCATATTCTTTCCTTTTGTTTTGGTTGATAGAAAAACATTAAAAAGAAACAGGGATCGTGTCAGCGTAGAGAAATATCAACAGCACCGTCCTAATTGCAGCTTTCCGCCAGTGGTTTCCTTTTTCTTTTCAGGAATGCTTTTAAAAATGTTTTCATCAGGGCCGAGGCTTGAATTATCCATTGCTTGAGCTACTCTACTCTGACCTTTACCTCGCCGTGCCTCATTTCGGATACTTCTCTACTTACGTTTGGCAGTTTGAGTACATAAGTGCGTCCACGC
Source organism: Macroramphosus scolopax (assembly GCA_901007825.1). Classification (NCBI taxonomy): domain Eukaryota; kingdom Metazoa; phylum Chordata; class Actinopteri; order Syngnathiformes; family Centriscidae; genus Macroramphosus; species Macroramphosus scolopax. The sequence goes on along the minus strand of CAAKHC010013671.1, from coordinate 10,068 downwards.
TGAGTATGATGTCACCGTCTTGGTGCACTATGACTCATAACGGTGAAGAAGTTCAGTGTGAAACACAAGTTTACCGTTATAAAATGCTGCTATCGCCGTTTCCAATTAGCGATCAACAAGCTCTGTTTGATGGAAATAAATACACAGCGTACTGCGTGGAGGTGGACTAACAAAGGATCTGAAATGAGACACAGCAGGACAGTAAAAGACTTCTCTGCAGACACAGTCAGTCTAAGATATGCAGCAAAGTAACTCAGGAGCCCCGAAAAAGCACATTGTTGTAATTCTAATGCACAAAACTTCAGAGTCTCAGCCTCCCAGACTGAGAACAAAACACCAGATTTATTATGTGATTCAAAACGCAGGTGATATTTCGTCAACATCGCGCCTTTACACATCCTGTGCAGACACACAAATGGAGCACAAGCTGTCGCGTCTGCTGCTCGGATGATGTAATGCTCACAAGTCACCTCCCGAGTGCAAATGGTTTTCAACTAAAAAAAAAAAATTACAACCAGCCTATAACTCCTGGAGATGAAATAACACGGGACGAGCGCGGCCCTTTTTTTTTTTTCCCGCTGCTTGATTTTGGATGGCTGTTGCGGCTTTGGGTAACAGCTGCCATCCTGCGCCGCTCCCTGCGGTGTTGCCACTGCACAAGCTGGTTGATAATGGGTGTGAAAACGACATACAGCAGGGCGGCGAAGGACCGCCGCATCCGAAATTAACCTCAAGATTCCGTCTGACCTTTTCAACTATCACATCTTCCGAATAAAATCCCTCCTTTCACGGGAGTGTTTTTTTTTTTTTACCCGGACACCTCGAGAAATGGATTATTACCGTCAAATTGTCGGGGCCGCTTCAGAGGAGGGAGGGATCAAATAAAGGAGGAAAATATGAAGAGGAATGAACAAACACTCGAGTACAAGGAGCCAAGTGTTGCCTTGTTAAGCCTTCCACCTTTGCGAGCCCTTTCTCTCTCGTATAACATAGCAACTCATAAATCTGGGTTGTAAAACGCGGCAGCGGGGCGTATATCTTGAAGCCCTATGTAATAACTTTTCAGTATGTGTGTGTGTTTGTGTGTGTGTGTGTTTTTCAGGATGCATACGATCTTTTTTATAAATCTAGTGTCCAACGGCAGAGCAGAACAGTAGCGATTGGGATTATTTTGAATGAGAAGTGGAAGATAGGGGACGTCCTGTGAGGTCTTTTATACGTCATCCCATGTTGAATCTATTCGCCTGGCGTAGCAGGTAGAACGCCCCGGGCCTTCCCTCCTCATCCTCACACCTCCACCAGACTTCAAGGTGTGTAATCTCCACAGCAGTTTCAATGCCATGCGTTAAAGTTGCAGACATGTGCTCGTTGCAGCCGTTCAGACGCCGTCCCGACCGTTATAAACGGAGAATTTGCATACTCTCACTTCTGTACGAGTGTAAATGCCAGTTTGCGTTGAGTTTGAGTCGGAAACATTTAGCCGGTGTCAGAGAGCCCGACTGCTGAATGCAGCCGTGCCTTAATGTGATTAGCGGTTGCAGAGCCGTGCGGGGAACTGGTGTTGCTGTCAGCTTAATTTACTCACAAACACATTGTCGCAAAGCCCGCTACGATTACATGCACGCGAAAAGTATATACACAACCGTGCGGTCAACAAACAGGAGCCGACGTTCGGCGGCTGTAAGTCGAGCGGCCGTGAGTTGAGGGGAAATTCGTCTTGCTCGGAAGGAGAATCACACAAAAAAAAGTCCGCCGAAAGTCACGTTGAGGATGTGTGAGCTCACGTGCACGCTCGCATCCAGTTAATGAGACACATGTAGTATTTATGAACGCAGGAACCTTCGAATGCACCGGCCACCTCTCAGCATGCAGACCCGGTTGTTGCAACATCAACCACGTTGCTCTCATATATTAACAATCCTACTTTCATATTCATTTGTTCACACATGCACCCTGACCCCCGAGGTCCAAGGACAGAATATATTGTATACTATACAGATTATAAAGCATCCTGAGGCGGATTAATGATTAATTCTAATAGGTGATATGATAACAAAACCGACTTGCTTCGACTTCTCCTCCCTCCGGCGACTCTCGGGCCTTTACACCTTTATCGATCCGCACGTCTGTGCAATTATGTGGGTGTTACTCTGGAAAAAGCTGCATCCACATCTTCACTTCTGAAGGATAAATGTGATGCTCATCAAATGAGGGTGTAAAGACACATTCCAATGCACTACATGCACGGTGTGCATTATACATGAGCAATAACGCCGACCTTTGAATGGACGTTCAGGTGCGGACAAACATCTGGCCAGCTGGGGTTTTTTTTAGAGCAGAACTTCGCGTCCCATCGCACCTGAACTTAATGTTCGCAGTTCTGTAGCTAACCTCGATGTATAATTCATCGTACAATCCATACAGTATTAACTTCAGCCTGTACTTGCAGTCCGGTGGAGGTGCCAGGACCCTGCATGTACTTCACCTCTATATGGTTCGTCTTTGTTTGGCTGCTTATTGGTCTGCATGTCAATCAAATTGAGTGCAATGTGTGTGTGTTGGTTGACACCAACCTCTTACAGCTACATGGATGTGTTAATGTAGGGATCAAGTTGCTGCTTACACATTTCTATTTTGTTCTTTACAAGTGGAAATACAAATTGTGATGTTCCGGGTTCACAGCTCTGCTCTTTTGGGGTCCCATGTTCCGTCTTATTTCCCATCGTTTGCTCCGCCCGCAGTGGAGGATAATAAGCAGGACTTGGAAAGAAACATACCCACTGTATAATAAGCACACAGGCTGGCAGTCGGCGGCTGTGAGTCTGGCTGGCATAATTTAAGGAAAATTCATCCTGCTCAAACAGTCACAGGAATAATTTGGTTCCCCGGGAAGAAGATTTGGAGAATCGCTCATCACAGCCGCATGTAGCCCCACAGATCCAATGATCAGATGTATATTTTTACATTCAAATGCTTATCGAGACTCGAATACACCGTGTGGAATTAAAACACCCTCGCGTGCGGCCACTCGTTTGTTCGCTAATCTCCGTAACATCGGTGATATATGACACAGACCTGTGTTAATTATCTAAATTATAATATAGGTCTGTGAGTAGGGACGGTTTTTTTTTTTCATCGTCTGTTCGGCTGTTTGTTAATTTCTCTTTTAATCAAGTAGACCAGGAGAACCTAAAATGCTTCACCTCCGAGAGGCTGGAAGCCGCTCTGATTAATCTACTAATCAGTTTGGCTCTGCTATAATAGTCGAATTATCTGATGCCATAAGGCTCGATGAGAAAAACAGCCGCTGACATTTTATAATGGAGGTCATGACCTGGCTTTTTCTATCCGCTCCCTCAGCCCTCATATATATTAATCTGATTGATGGAACCTGATGTACAGTCCTTTAAATAACTCTTCTTCCAATACCGATGTGTTCAATCACTTTCAGACTTGTGGTGTTCGGGATTATTCCCCGCCTTCCTCCGATGTGTGAGATGTTCAGGTTGAACAACTCAGATTAAATACCTCACCTCCTTTTCATTACATGTTCATCCACGTCGTTACATAAAGACCATCCAACAGTCTTGCTGTCTGCACCTTCTGTTTCACTTTGAAACACCAAATCCCATCATCCTCGCTTCAGCACGTACAGTAACCGCGACACGTTAATCTCAATTTGCCTGCACATCTTTATTTGTATAGCTGGTTTCCCTCATCCTTCGGTTCTCTTGTCTTTGAGTTTCATTCACACCCTCATACATACAAACATATACAGTTTATATCTTTATTAATTGGATCTGAGGATACAGCCAGAAAGCGTGCATTTGTGCCGAAAAAAGGACAGACTGCATCGAATAATCCACCAGCTCAAGAACCTGCGGTAACATTGCAATGATAAAACCTCGGACACGTAACCTGTTTGTTCAGTTCCTCTGTGGGGACATTCGTTTATTTTGATAGCATGCGCTGTTTTGCAGCAAAATACTTGTACGGAAAGGATGTTGACGAATGTGAAAAAAGACCAGGAGGAGCCTGAGATAATCCACCGGATTGTAAAAAAAGGACTGTAAAGTTGAGATGGGCACGGCCCAGTAATTGAAATTTGTATTACTGACATGCAGGCGTTTAGCCTGAGCGTTGTGGAAATAGATTTTTTTATTGGACTTGGTTTGAGGTTATTACCCCTAAGGGAGGGAAATAGGACAGTAAAGATGAGCTGAAAGAGGAAGAAAACGTGGCGATAAGGGAGGCAATAAAACAGGAAACATGCAGTGCCAGATTCCCCGGGACTTTTTTTTTTTTCTTGCACCTATTTCAGACGTATTCTTGTTTTGTTATTTTTCCGAGCCCGTGCAGTCGCCTGGAAGCACACTTGGCTTGTCGTCTGGATCACACAAACAAAACACAAACACTCCCCGTGGACACACGTTTTATGTGTTCAGTAATACCTTCCTCATTCATATGTATTTGTGGAAGTGGGAGTTACTAATCCTCGCGCCTTACCGAGGGTTTTTCGTCGAGAAGGGAAGAAAGTGAGAAGGTGAACAAGGATCGGCAAGGTGCCCCCTCGGATGTTATTCCTCCACATTATCAGTGGAGATCAGGAGCGCATCATTTAACTAGTAGGACCTGATTCTATCTGCCTGGAGGTCAAGCAACAGATGCCTTCGAGTGATTGTAATAATGATGGTCAGGGAACGATGCACGATGAAATCAGGCGATATGCATGCATATAGAGAGGAGGCGCACACGGGGAGGCCGGCCGGGCTGCTGCATGTGTTAAAACCGGATATAGATTATTTTTTATATATTTGGAGGAGAAAAGTACCGTTTTCTATGCTTTGGAATTCCCCACCTCTGTAAACGTTAGATATCTTTACCTAACTAATGAGTAGTTCACTATCAGCCTCACAATATGATCACTCCTGGAGAGCAGTCCCAGTGTAATTAGCTCACGCTTAGTAAACCCGGTGCTAATGTGACTCAAATGCAACCCTAATGGGAGGCTGATTTACGCCGTGCACCGCGTGCACGTTAAGTCAAGAGCATAATTGAACCTCTTTATCAGGTGCGACTACTGTATGTGTTCTATTTTGGCAGCAACCTTCCTTGGCTGCATACATCAACCCAGATTGCGATGGACTAGCCTGTTCTCATCCCCGGTTGTTGAAGAGGCGCTGACGTCCGTCACGACCCTTTAGCGTACAGGCACACATCTGCTTCTGTGTGAGATGCATCTGCTGGGATTGAGCCGAATACTCGATGAGCGGATGATGAGCACGAGAGCAATCTGAGGGAAATGTGTCAATACCTGTTGCGGCGATGAAGGAAGATTCCTCGTCGGGTCGCCGTGTCCACTTCGGTCTGTGACAGTCCAGCTAGAAACTGATTCTCCACACGGCAGCCAGAGATGGTTCAGAGACCAGACGGCCCACTGAAGAGCCATTTCCTGTATCTCTGTCGTGTTTGTCTCGCAACTGACTTTTCAATTTGAATTTGTAAACTGTTCGTAAACTAATTTGTGATGCGGTGCGATCGCTGTTTGCTACTTGTGACTCTCAACTGACTTCTAACGACTCACCCAGCTTCACACCATCGGTTCAGTTTGAAGAATATGAATAGAAATATATGTTTTTTTTTCATGTTAAAAGTAAAAGCTGAGTGAATCGAGGTGAAACACAGAAGTGTCTAAAAGCTTTATAAGTCAAAGCGAAGGCTGCGTGAGGTTTACTGACGAACACGTCGGGTCGAATATTGAACCGTTTGAAGAATGAAAAACATTCCTCACCAAGTCTATCAGGGTCCAGATCTGATATATAAAATAAACCTCCACGAGGCCGATTGTGAGCTTCCTGTAAGTGTTTACTTTAAGCTGCATTCAGAGCCGAGATACACAGCTGGAGCCTCCATACAACCTGAAGCACCCACCTCGCTGCCTCAAGGACTGCAGGCACAGTCACCCGTCTCTGATTAGGAGACCTTCAGACTCAAGGTAACGTTTGCCTTTCCTGAAGGATCCATTTAGACCTGAGTTAACTTAGTGTATACAAGTGACGGCGGTTATATGAAAGCACATGAGATCTACCTTCATGGAAATAAACAACATGAATGAAAATAGAATTATAATGGACGGAAGGTTGATGGATTAATCAGCTGGGTAAAGCTGAAGATTAGTTCACTGCAGTTTCATTCGTTGCATCAGCACAATTATCACTGATAATTAAAATACATGCAGCCACTTGGCCGTCGCATGTAACATCGATCATCTGCCTTTTAATTCAGGCCTGTTTAGTTTTATTGACACCACCTCATGAAAAGCTTTTCCAATTACTGTAATCCGACAGCGAAGAGCACAACGCACAAACACAAGTATCTCCTCCTGTGTTGATGCTGTTATCTTCGCCTCCGGTGTTGTTGAGCAGCGTATTTAATGCCATGTTGAAATAATTCTTCATCGATTTTTCGGCCCCCATCTGCCAAAAATTCCACCTTAAGGACTTTTCTAAATGTTGAAATACTCACCGATTCCCGCTGATGGCGGACTTTGCCACGCCGGTTGCCAAATAGCTCATCGGAGGCAATTAGAGGTTTGGCGTGTTGCTCAAGGACACCTCAACGGAGTCTCTGGAGGTGTCGGGTAATGGAAGCAGTAACCCTCCAAATACTAAAGGACCATTTCCTCCCAAATACGATTCTCACTCAGTAGGTCACCGACATTAGAACGGGTATGAATTACTTCAACACATCCTCCTGCATAACTGGCAGAATAGCAATTAGAAACTGTTCTTGCGCAAGACACAGAACCCCTAATTGGTTCCGTACAAGACACACTAAAGACCAAGAGCCGTTGGGAACCTTTGTCATGACAGCCTCCACCACCAGCGTATGAATGTGTGTGTGAATGAGGAAATGAATGAGGCAACACATTGTAAAGCACTTTGGATACCATTAAAGGAGAAAGGTGCTAATGAAAGCACCGTTTACCATGTGGACGCCCTCCGATTGAACAACGTATATAATCTATAATGCAGGACGTGCTGGATGCTTGCATGCATCTACCTTTTCTTGTGAGGATGACTTGTAGTCTTCATCCTCCACCTTTCTGGAAATATTCTAACATAACGCATACATGCATGTTTTCTCTACATTTCCTTGGACCTCCAGTCTTTCACACTCTGGTCTTAACCGGCTCTCAAGCTGTTTAAGTGCTGAAATAATGACTCCAGCTCGCCGTCCGTCCTCGTCGATTTTTAAGCCTTTTTAAAAGCTTCACGTTGCAGGTCAATTTTTATCAGTTATGACGTGATATTTATGAAGTGAGTTAAAGTAAAAGCTCGGCGTTGCCAATACAGAGAAAAAGGAATACTGATTTTTTTTTTCCGGACTGACAATAAACCTTTAATAAGGAATATTGATTTTAGGATGAATGATCTCCTTTGTTTGGTGTCTTGTCATCGATGGTCTGGATTCAGTCTCATCTTAGTATGAAACAATGTCATCTACCACATCTCCAAAAAGTTTGAACTGTTCTTCACTTTTCTTGGTGTTGTTACACCTTTAAGACCATCCGTCATTGTCAAGGTCGTCTTTGAGCTTGAGTTTGCTTCCAAATTTCACACAATGCTATTTTTTTTATTTCACTATGAATAAATTATGACTTGATTATATTTAAATGAGATTTGTTTGCCTCTTCACAATTCCTCTGTTGGAACCTTCCACAGAGGAGGACATGCTCATGACCTTTGATCCACGTCCACACATTTCGCACGGAGACACCATGACACCGACACAAAACACCAACGCGATGGTTCGTTTTCCTTCTCCGTGCTCCTCTATTATAATTTGCCTCGAAGAGGTGAATCATTTCTCCTCCGATTCAGCCTCATAGTCAGAAGTACAATATTGATTTTCTTTCTGTTCTTTATCTTCTTTCCACTGCGGGAGATTAAGATGTGTAATCAATTTGATCCCAGGGATTATAAAAGCAAAATATATGTACGACCATGAGGGACTTAAATGGACAATATTAGCATTCGGTATTTTTGTTTTCCGGCTGGGACTTACACTGAATCTTTTTGATGTATCAGTGCTACGAATATGTTATGTGATTTACTGTATTTAACAGAAACCCTGTCATGGACCTTTCATATCCGGGTCAGGATGCAGTTCTAAGCCGCGAGAGTGTGTTAGCTTCATTTCGATCTCATATTTATCCCCCTGTGGTTTAATACACTGCAAAGCCCTGACAACTCTCACTTTGTGGCCTCCCCTGTGCATGTAGCAGAGATGTATGTTTTGATGTTGTGGTGCCAAGGCAGTGCAAAAAGAAAACCCTCTTAACTCTTGCTCTCACCACGACTTAAATACAGGCAAGAGCACGCAGGCACACATGCAGACGCTTGGGGGTTGTCACCCTGTCTGAACAGCAAATTGAGCTCCAGAGATTCGGTATAAACGTTGGACAAATTACCGGGCGTGTCCACCAATTCAAACAAGGAGGTGCAACACACAATGTGGAAGAGTGAGTGTAGCTACACTTTGACATAAACAACCAGATGGTGAAAAGATAAATATATGTTTTTTTCTTGTTAGAGAAAATATATAATCGCTGTCGGACATAAATCGCCTCCCGTCCTTTTTAGCTGAGTCGGCGCTATCGGTCAGCCCTCTTGTCTTTCCGATGAAAATATGACTGAATCTCTCAAATTTCACCAAAACATCATAACTCCATCCCAACTTTATCTGCCACTTAACACACCCAGAGACACCGTGTCCGAGCCAGACGTCCACACCCTGGATTGCCTGGATGCGGTGCAGGAACCTCCTACCAACCAGCGGTAGCAGCAGCAGTCTGACCTCAGCCAGCATGAGCTAACTCACTTAGGATGAAAGTTCTTGATCCATAAACACGGCAGAGGTTGTCTAACAAGCGTCAGTTAATATCCAATAGACTGTCTTGTCTATGTGAAGGACATAATTAGACTGTCATCAGTATGTATGATGGAATTGACGGTGTGCTTATGCACAATGTAACCCGAGGTGAAAGATGTGACCTACAGAGGTCGTAGAGATGAACACAGTGAATGTACTGGAAGAAGAATAAAGGAGCAATCAGGGAGGGGTTGTAATGACAACCAGCTAATACAGTCGATTGATGATCTTTTTCCTCCTTTTTGTTTCCTCATCGGCAGCGACCGGAGGTGTTTTCGGCCCGCAAGGAGAATCGGGGTCGGAGCCGGAAGACGACAACCAGATGAAGTTTTACACAGAGCAGCACAGAGGACGACGGCGCAGCAAAGGTGAGCGAGAACATTCACGCCTCATTGTCTGTTATCATAAGTGTTTTCCATTTTAAACACATTATCTATCTCAGGTGGGCCGGAAAGTAAAAAAGGGAATACAATACAATTAAATGAATGAAAATGAATTTCACCCCGACCATGGCCGGGTGCCGGGGTTGGAGAGAGAAGTCTATAAGCATTTCTAGAATTGAAAGGAGTCGTGCAAAATCCCCGGTTGGGTTTAAAGTGCATTTCAGTGGCACAGCTCAATGACACTCCAACACTGATTTACTGTATGAGCTGATGCAAACAGACGCTCGGCGATGAGCAACGCTGAGACTGATAAATAGGATGGGAAGCATTAATTCACCTTCCCCTCTCACACTGTGATACATGATAGTGACGACCATAAATGAGGAGCGTTTGTATGTGTATGAGCAGTTGAGATGTTTCTTTCCCTTCAAACATTTTGGGCTCCCTGTTCACTCTTTGCATTCTATACGACGCCGGGTGGATCAACTCAAAAATGCAACAAGCTTCATGCATTTGTTTTTTTTTTGTTGTATACGGATTTCACACTGAACCGTGATGTTGGAACCCCACTGTGAACCCAACCACGACGTCTGTGTACCCGTACTCCCGTCATGTCGTGGCAAACTGTTGTGTCGGATTGCATTTCCTATAACGACTGTGTTTGTGGGAGTCGATGATGCAAAGGGGATGTGCAGAGATGTTTTTTTTTTTCTCTCGAGTGAGCAGTAAAAGTAAGTTTGTGTTTTGTTAA
>CAAKHC010013670.1:0-15733 GCA_901007825.1 Macroramphosus scolopax | reverse complement strand
CCTTCCTTCCTTCCTTCCTTCCTTCCTTCCTTCCTTCCTTCCTCTCTTTCCTTCTTCTACGTGTCTTGCTTCCTCTTTGTCCTCACCTCACTCTGTGTGTGTGTGTGTGTGTAATATATTTAGCAGTGTCATATCATACGCTGTGCTGCCTTCATTAACTATCTCAGCATGAGGATCCAGCCAGTGAATGATAATAACCCCCCCACTCACACACACACACACACACACACGCAGCCCACTGCCGTCCGTATAGAACTGATTACAGTTCATTCCATTATGATAAACGTCTTAATTGTAAATACATCGTCGTTAGCCCCGCCGATCCTTCCGCGAGTCTGTTAACGAGGACTCAACTCAGCCATCATTTAATTTTACATTCCACTTTTCCAAAGAACCCAAATGATCTGAACACACGAACACAAGATAACAGAGTCGTTGTTTCAATTGACGACCGCGTCGCTTTCTAGTATTTTTGTTCTTCTGCATAAAATGTGCGGCCGTGCAAGACGTTCTATTATAGTGCTGATTAGAGACTAAAGCATCGCTGGTCTTTTTCCTTTGCCGAGTTCAGTTATCAGTTGATGTGTTGTCCACTAATCTCCTCTTCTCTCCTCTCCCGTCCTCTCAGGTCAGCGTTCTGGAGCGTCAGGTCATAGATTTCCTGGGTTACCAGTGGGCTCCCATCCTGACCAACTTCCTGCACGTCATCGTCGTCATCCTGGGCCTGTTCGGCACGATACAGTTCAGACCGCGATACGTCACTGGGGTGGGTTGATCTCTCTCACACACACTTGGACGTAGTTTGTCACAGACACAAAGTGTTATTATAGAGAAGAAGGTCTGCAAGGTGCACAGTATTAACATCCATGTGTTGCACAACTAGCCACCAATCTAAAAGACAACTCTGCTACAGCATTTTTTTTCTCAATGTGACCGTGTGAACTGATTCATGTGCCCACAACGCACGGAGCACCTGGCACACACACACACACACACACACACACACACACACGTTTTATGGATCTTTTGCTGCTTAGATCTAAAAAAACAGGGTCTCCTTCCTCCGAAGCTTCTAGTCTGAACATTCAAATAATGAGGTCTGAATAATGGTGGGGTGCTGGACGACATCCAGGTCCTAAAAGGAAGATATAACGTCCAGCAGTTTGTTAGAAGGTGGATGTGTTAGGATGTGATCGCTTGGGGGAAGCAGATCGGTTTGAGACCTTTCTGTGTTTCCAGGATTGCTCTGGTGTAACGTCCTCGATAGTTATTCATTATTAATGCGTTCTGTTGGTGCCACATCAATTTGATAGTATACTTGGTATATAGACAGTAAAAACAGTGATATGGAGAGTGGGAGCAAGAACAACCTGCCATTGGTTTGATTCATTCCTCCGTTGAAGCGCTGGCAGCTGTCGATAGAATATTCGTATTTCAAAAAACTTTCAGAAGTTCACACACCTCATTTGAACCCCAGCGAACCCTCACAAGCACATAGAATATTCACAGCCTCGGCCTCAGTCGCACTCTTTTATATTGTTCTTGTTTCTGTGCATTTCAAAAGTGGAGCCTCCTCCTGTCTCTTTCTCTCCATCTCACTGCCTTCAAATGCCAGACAGGAACATGCTTTTTTTTAATTCTCCCAACAAAGGCATGTCAAATCTAATCTGCTTCTCTTGTCTCTCTCCCCCCCCTCCCCTGCAGTACGCAGCCTGGCTGGTTGTGTGGATGACCTGGAATGTTTTCATCATCTGTTTTTACCTGGAGGTCGGAGATCTGTCTAGAGTAAGAAAATATTTTCCCCTTTTGATTATTTTCTGCAGCCTTGCTACGCAGTAACAGCCTGTGTCATTGCACGGATGATACAACCGTCACGTTGTAGCATCGGGATGTGGGATTGTTTCATTAAACATGTCACATCACAGTGGGCGGGAACACACGCTAACATCTGGCTCGTGTCCGAAGTGGGGGAAGCGTACAATCAGCAGCATCAAATGATCAGCGGTGGTTGGGGCATCGGCTCCAGCCCTGATTGGCAGGGACGGAGACATGATATGATTTCCAAGTCTGATGTTGTCAAACACCGCAGGCGCACGAGGGAAAGAACACGGCTACACCTTTATTTTCATCCGCTAATTGCACCGCCGTTAAAACAACAATATGTGCTAACAAGCTGCAGACTAAAGTCTCTCACATCAGGCTCGGATGTGAAAACACGAGTGATCTGAGCAATCAGACTGTCATGTTTCTGTGATACCGCTCGGTTGAGTGTTTTTGATATGAGACGTCTATCAGATCCACCCGAGCTGCAGGTAAGTAATGATGTACGTGGAATAAAAACACGTCCCGCTTTTCCTATCAGGCGCTGAACTCGATACGACACGTCGGAGGTTCCTTCTGTAGGTTGCACTGCCTTAATTTATGCCCTGAGAGGCTCGACAGACTCGCAGTTTGCAGAGCCGAGCCTCGAAAATGTGTTGATTTAAATCACGGATTATCAACTTGGGCAATTAATTAGGGCCAATCAGCGCTTCCATAAACAGAAGAAATCAGTTGATGGAAGTGCTGATTATAGTTGATTACACTCTGTGGTGTGTTGTTGGAAGGAGAAAAAAACCAGTAGTGTTGCCATCACAATTCGCCGTAAATTACTTGTTCTAATGAACAGTTACGAAACAAGCCTGACAGCAATTTAATGAATTGCTCAGAAGTGCAGTCTTAACCCTCAGATATCTATTATCATCTTCATCTTATTGGTATTCACAACATTTCTGATAATTATATGTGTTACCAAAGTTCCACTAATTGGTTGGTATTCTTCGGCTGGTTCTTCCTCTTCCCACACACAAATCCAAAGATTTGCCATTCAAACTATGGCGAGAAGTTTTCCTGTGTGCCGGCAGTTGTATAAAATCACCCCCCAGCTTCTGTCTAGAAGTTTCATTGATCTCTTATTTTAATGATATTTACACCGCTCACTCTTCCCGGGGCCTTATTCAAACAGCTCCGACAACCGCTGCCGCTGCGAGGACACGGAGAGCTGCTGCTCGGGATCTGTGTGCATCGTTCTGAAAATACAAGGCTGGTTCAAGAGAGAGGGAGCGTGTCTCCGGGCAGTATTATACCCAATTTCATTGTATAACCAAATATTTGATTTATAGGATCCCATAAGGTCGCACACGCCTGAGTTGTCTTCTCATGTTAGTCGAGAAATAGCTACTTTTAACAGGCTTCTTGACCAGAATCAACACATCTGTGTCCTAACGAGGAAGATAATTAGTAACAAGTTATCAATTACCCGCCGGCCAATCAGAGAGAAGCACACTTAAAGGGGGACACTGAACAGCTTGGTTTTGTGACCAGAGCAGTTTGTGTGCGCCTCGCTCAAGGGCACATTAACCTTGACCTAGTTATTGAAGAGAGGGGCGCCACAACCCCCCCCCGAACCCCCCCCGTCTCCCCCTCCCGCCTCCCGATACACCAGCTGTTGTATGAGAAGCGAATCCATCACCTCACCAGTCCAGCGCTCGCTGACTGACCTGAGGGCTATTATTACACTTGACCACATGTAAAACAAGCGCAGCCACGTCTGCGAACAAAGACGCGCCGCAACGATGAAAAACAGAATCAGAATAATTGACGATGATGCCGGGATGTAACGAGGTGTCACAAGCCGGGTGTTCTCGAGCTAAACCAAAACACCAAACAGCGTTTTAGCGAACGATAGACAATAGACGAGATGATGAGTCGCCATGGTAACTGTGGAAATCACAAGCAGGGTCCAAAAAAACGTTTGGCCTGGCAGGGGGGTGTTAATTTATTTTGCAATATATTAAAAACTTGAGACAAATGGTCTTTTAGGAACATTTGAATAAAAGTAAACAATATCGAAGTGACTAAATTGTGAGTAAAACAAATTCATATTTTCGTCAGAAGACAAGGATGGTAAGTGAATAAAGGTTAAAAATAGACAATACAGATTTCAGCCAATCAAAAACTACTTATATATATATACATGTACCCTATTGAGGCCTCAGTTTATATATCCTGGCACCTGGATCAGGATAATTGCTGTTCAATGCCGTGCTGTGTATTTCCAGTATACTGTGATATAAATGAACCTCCTAATCTCCTTCTCCTTTGCCTTCTTGTGCCGCTTCCCTCTCTCCCTCTCGGTCTGTGTGACTCCTTCCTCCAGTTCCTCGCTCTCTTCATTTCCATGTAATTCATCCCTCCCCTCCCTCTGCTCGCCCTATAATCAAGTCTTTTTCAAGTTGTTTTGCAAAGTGCCATGTGAATCTGTCGCACACCTTCTCATTTCCTTTTTATTCCCACTAACGCCATATTTCCAAAGTCAAGACTCCAGGAAATGTATCCCTGTCTTCAAGGCTTTTTACGGTCAATAGCGTTTCACAGTGCAGGGCTTTATGTATTTGCTGTTACCTAGTGCCGATTTAATACTTTATACACTCAGGCCATTACTTTGGGGTCACTCGACAAAAGTGAGTGCGGCAGACTCCATTTTTCTTCATTACTGAGATCTGACATATCTCTGTGAGTGTGAAAGAGGCAGAGAATCAGCCCCACTGTGATTCATGCGACGCTATCAGTGACTCTTCGCATCGTTCTGCAGCTTTGATGTAATTTTCCACTGCCAGCACCCTGTTTTATCCATGACCTGATATCCATATCATGCATCCCCAGTGCCAGCAGAAGTATGGGCTCATTACAACCCTGATGAGGCTGTCAGGGAATGCATGTAAATACTTAGAGGCCAGACGTAATCAGATTTACATTCGTCTGCATGTTATATCAAAGAAGGGGAAATAAAGGAAAGAAATCTTTTGGATTCCTCGTGTGATGGCGGATATGTTTGTAGAGCAATGCATCAAATTAAGTGTGCAGGACACTCCTCCCAGACTATTTGAGGTTCAGAGGATGATCTGCAAATACTCTGTTTTGTCGCAGAGCAGCAGGGAAGTCAGAGAGATAGGAGCTGTTAATGTAGGAAATTTGCTTATGACATTTCTTCCTCGATAAGGGGAAATGAACCGCCGGCAGTGAAAAGTGTGAGCGACCGTGTTGAGCGGGCCATGCATCAGCTTGTCAGCTCGGTTTTTGAACTGAAAGTCAGCTAGAGGTAGCGGCAAAGTGAGTTCAATTAGACACGATGACACTGAGTGGGCAGACGAATGTTAGCACCTGTTTTAGGCGTAATTATGTCACAGTGTGTTCCGGCACGTTTTGTACAAGCAGCTGGCTGCGGAGCGCAGGGAAGGCAAGTTGTAAGTTTCCAACTCATTCATATGCATTCGAGGGGAAAGTGGATATTTTAAGCAGAAAAACATGTGAGCAGATGCAGAAGGAGACACTGATTATGTTCTCTGCTGTTGTTCGCGTCTCTTAAAAGCAGGTATAGATTGCACGTTAGATGCATTTACAGGAGGAAATACTAACGGAGGAAGAATTCCAAGCACCTTTTTTGCTTGTGTGGAGGTGAGGATGTTATTAAAAAGATGCAAATACTACGGTACTTATATTCCTCTATATGTTTAGTATATCTAATAAACACAATTTTGCACCTTTAAGACAATAAAAAGGTTTAATCTTCCCGTCCTGCTATCATATATTTACTCGTTCAACTGTTTTGTTTGATAGAAGCTTCTATCTTTATATTTATTTCCTTCCTTCCCGTGAGGCCCCTGTCGATCCCCAGAGGCGAGATAAGGTGCATCTCCTGACTAGACAGAAAATTTGGGTTTAAGACTGAGACTCACACCACATATCAGTCTGTCACACTCCCGTCCCTCCTGTCACTCCTCGCTGCACTATCTAATATTGCAGCAACGCTATAAAAATTAATCTTTAAAAAGATTTCTGATGCGGCATCCCTGACAGATTTGGAGAGGGGCCTGTGGAGAGAGAACCGTCAACACGCTGCAAACAAACACACACACACACACACACACACACACTAGCATAGTCACATCTGCTCGTTATCTCACGCAAACACACACACGCTCTCAGACAGCGAACTGTCAGCGGTCCACTGTGTCATGTAGGAGATGAAGCCACCTTGTGGGCGTCGGATGACACACAGATACAGTAGCACACACACGCGCACGCACACGCCTCACTCAGCTGTCAGTCATCCACTGTGTGGGAGGGTCGTCCCGCGCCCTCTTTGTACACCGCATGTGTGAATGTCTGTGAATGTGTGTGTGTGTGCGATACCAGTAGGGAACACGTCATCCGTTATCTCAGTCAGAAGACGACATACATGTGCTGCTCTCCCCGAATCAGACTCAAACCTGTGTCATTTTAAACCCCATGTCGGCCCAGGCGTCTAAATTTTCCGTCTGCAAACGCACAACAGTGTGAAGTCAGAGTGAGAAGGGAAAGAGGAAACTAAAGAAGACTGAAAGATTGAGGGTAGAGCAGGAGGTGGACGGAGGGATGGTGAGATTTAAACAGGCAAAGATATGATAGGAACTATAAAGGACGTCGTGTTCGGGGATTAGGCTGCATGTGAATCGGCGTCCCTTTCAAGAGAGTGAAAAAAGAAAGATATCAGAGTACAACAGGAGAAACAAATCGTCCCCTTCATACACTTTTCTTCAGCACATAAGTAGCTGTTTGTTTGTGCAGGGCGATCGGTTCATAACTGTAGAAGAACCACGACAGTAAATCAAACTGAGAGCCCCCCCGTCCTCTGTTATAGGAAGTGAAAACCATTACCGGGGCCGTGCTGTTCGGAATGCTAACGCCCGACGTAATTTTACTCCCCTTAGTATTCCTTCGGCGCCGCCGATTGAAACGATGAATGAGAGGATCCCACACATCCACTCACGGACGTTCCTAGTTAAAACATCCACCCCGACGCGCGGAGTCGGCGCACCGACCCTGACTGTGTTTGATCAATGAATGCATTTGCTGTAATCACGGCATGAAATTGAATGTTTTCACCGACACGCCTCCGTTGGGACAATCCGAAGAATTCTCCCTAAAGTTTGCACACCTATTATTTACTCCAGAGTAGGTTATTAAATCTTAGACTTGCAAGGAGTCACTCAGCCACGCACCTTCTTCAGGGAGCCGCTGTTTGACATCCGACATACAATACAGCTCCTATTGTTGGAGGAGGACAGTTGTGGTGTGTGGTGGTGATTGCTGGAATAAGTAGGAGCGGACTAATCACTGGGATTGACAGGAAAGTGAGGGGGATTAACGCGTTAATGAAACGCTTCTGGGTTCGAACCTGCCAGCCGGCTTTCGCACGTTCCATGTTCTCCCCGTGTCTGAGTTGGTTTCCTCCAGGGTGCCACCAGCTTCCTCCCACATACCAAAGACATGCAATCAGGGTAATTGGAGCCTCTACATCGCCCGTAGGTGTGAATCCGAGTGTGAATAGCTAGTCTGTCACTATATGTCAGTGTACTGTATGTCATGCTGGTGCCCGGTCCGCGGTGTCGGCCTCCCGCCCAACATCAGCTGGGATTGGCTCAAGCTCCTGACAACCCTGTATAGGTTAAGAATGAATGTTATACATATACATATATAATCAGATTGATGTTAATTTATTGCTTAAGGCCATTGGGTTGTCAAGGAACCTTGGAAACCGGTTGACACCAGGATTAGCAGCTGCGAGTCTCACCTGGGGTTCGAGAAGAGGTGGAGATGTTTAATTTGGAGCATTTGCTTAGAGCTGTTAATAAGCACAGTGTGGTTGAGGTCAGATCAGGATCTGGACTTCATCTCTACTCAGGCTATCGCCACAACCACACACACACTCACATACACACACACACACGCACAACCAATTTAATAGGACAGAGGTGCTTTAGGCATTATGAGTTAAGGTCCCGTTTAATGCCCTTGGGAAATCACAGCAAAACAATGTAGGGAGATGCACCGTGACTGATGATATTGGTGAGAAATAGCACCGACAGGGCGACACAGAGGGAGAGAGAGGGAGAAAATGGTAGAAAATGTGGGCTGGAGCCCCGGATAGAGTCTCAGAGTTCGAGTTAAATAGAGTGAAAAATTGACTTTATGGAGAATAAAGCTAATATTGTCCCCTCCCTTGTTTCCGGGCCTTCAGTCGGCCGGTCTCTGTCCACCTGTGGACGGACTGCGTGTCTAACAGACATTTATCTGAATGTCAAACTGTATTTATTTACTGTCTGTTTAACTCTCTCACGACTCGACCGCTGGACCTTCGACTGAACATCAGAGTCTGTAGAGATTAGAAATGTTGTATGTGCATGTTTATGTACAGAGAGAAGGTTCTGATTCCATCCGTCCGTCCGTCCGTCCGTCCGTCCGTCCGTCCGTCCGTCCGTCCGTCCGTCCATCCATCCATCCATCCATCCGTCTGTACATCCATCCATCCATCCATCCATCCATCCATCCATCCATCCATCCATCCATCCATCCATCCATCCATCCATCCATCCATCCATCCATCCATCCATCCATCCATCCATCCATCCATCCATCCATCCATCCATCCATCCATCCATCCATCCATCCATCCATCCATCCATCCATCCATCCATCCATCCATCCATCCATCCATCCATCCATCCATCCATCCATCCATCCATCCATCCATCCGCTAAAAGGGCATAACTGCTTCCTTGTTCAATCACAATCACGCCATCAGAGGAAAGACCAATCTTAGAGGTCTCTTCCCCTCCACCGCTCCATCCCTCCACCCCTCCAGCCCTCCATCCCTCCATCCCTCCATCTCTCCATCCCTTGGGAGCAGAAGACAAAGAAAACGGAGAAATGGGAAATTGAGGGGAAATTGAGAGAGAGGGAGAGAGAGAAAGTCGGAGAAGAACAGACGGGGTTCAGTGAAGCGGCACAAGCCCACAGCCAGAGACAAAGACCTGCGAGCACGAGTGCATGATCCTCGAACGAAACACTTGAAATTATAGACTGCGTGAGTGAGAGAGCGAGGAGAGAGGCGGCGGCACGGAGGAAAGTGGCGAGGAAATATGGGGAGAGACGAGCGACTAACAGCCAGAGAAGGTGTTCAGGAATTCGTGCATGCACAGTCAGAAATATTAATACTTGTCTAGCCAATATTTCTCGGTTCGAGGTTGCAAATTAAACAACCCGTTTATCATCAGACGGATTCATATCACAGGATTATTTTTGAGCTGTGGCTTCATCGTCCTCATGCTATGATACAAAATACATTCCAGGATACAAAATCAATACATCAGGACACAGCAGCTGCATTCAGCTGGTCATTATTCCGGAGCAGTTTGGGTTTTACCTCCAAAAACACTTCCTGTCTGTCAAATAATGTTATTACCAAACCTCATTCTAGAACTGGGATTCTGCTTTCCGGAACGTTGGTTTAGTAATGTGTTTTTTTTTTCATATCACATTTATCTATCTGTGCTGGTAGATGCTTGTTGTGCCGGCTCACTGATACTGGATGAAAAGAAAGGAGATAATACTGCTGTGTACCAGTTCAAAGCTACAGACGCTGTAAACCCAAAACCAACTCATGCACAGCGTCTTCAGGCGGAAATACAAACGGGAGAAGACGCTGCGCTTTGCATTTCCTGGCTTATATTGATGTGGATAACGATGGTTGTTTTCACACTATTAACAACCGGATCTAAAGTAATGACTAATGAATTTAAATGAAAATAAAGTGAAATAACAGATTATTTTACTCCATGTAAATTAAGTTATAGAATAAAAAAGGATAGCACGATCAGACAGGGAGCAGATAAACAATTTTTAAACGGGGAGCGACGCCTGTGAGCTAATTCATGCAACTCGAGCTGCAGGTTTTCATGCACCCTCACGATTTGGCCCTCCAAATCATCCCAGCATCCACCTGCAGGCTCCATCAGGGGGTCGAAGATATTTGCCCGCCAACACCTCGATGCTGGGAAGGATGAGGGCCAAGTCTGAACGCCAAACTCTGCTGTAATAAACATTTCAATATGAGCTTTTATCATATTACTATAACAATCTCGGTGATTGCTAAAGTTGTTTTAAAAGGCCGTCGTGATGTTTCCAACAATCAAAGCAAAGCTTGGTGCTGAGTACTAAATTCAACTTTGTTGAATGAAGTTGCAGTTTATGTTTTGAGCGCTTCATTTCATCCTTTATCTTCTTAAAGTGACGGAATACTAAAGAGTTTGTTTCCGGGACATTCTTGCCAAACTCAGCGTTTCTCTGATAATGAGTTTTGTGTTCATGTGTGTTTGTTAGAGGCTCAGTAGACAAGCGCTGAGAGAGTTGTGCTAAAATACATATCAGCCCCTTCCCATCCGCATTTAACAGCCATAAAGAGGAAGGGGGAACAGTGAGAGAAGGGGGATGAAGATAAACAAGATGGATAGAGGAAGAGGAAGGGAGGAAGATAAGGGGCCAGGCTGTGACAATAAAAAAGGAAGGAGAGTGATGTCAGGGAGGAAGCAAGACAGAAAAAATTAGAGAGATTTTTACTCATTAAAAAGAAGAGCACAACAAGGGGAGATGGTATTAATCAGAGCTCTGTGCTAATGAGGCATTTACTCATTACACTGGAATAGAAAAGGACCAAAAAAGAAAAGAGAGGGGGAAAGGAGGGCGAGGAAACCACGATATAAATTAATTAGGAGGAGAGAAAAATTAAGTAAGAGTGTTAACAATGTGAAGGGATGTGACGGTCCGGTGGGGGCGTGGCCGGGAGGAAAAGTGGAACAGGTGAGGATTAAAAAACGAAAAGAGAACCGGAGGAGCTGAATCCATCAACGGCAGAATTAGACATTCATGAAGAGCTTCCTTCATCCCACTCTGTGAAAAGAAAAACGATGCACATGAGGTGAAAAGAATTTGCACAGAAGGTGACAGTCGCTGTGGGTTTGTTTCTCAAAGAGCATTAAGGCTCCTCAATCAATAAAGCAGCGCCGGAGCAAACATGTATATGTTGTGTCTCAGTGCATCGTTGTGTGTCTGTGAGTATTAGTGGATGGCGGGTCTGTCTGCACAATGATCTATGTCTCCCCTCGCTAAGTAGAGTCTTTAATATGTGCATTATTTAAGCCAAAATGACTGTCATGGTTGATTTATTGTCCATCTTGCAGGCTTTAAAGGATTTAAAAAAAAGGAGCCAAAGCAGAAGTAATTTGCAACTGCAGGCGCCTCTGCTGGGTGGTCCTTCTCTGCTGCAGGGATTCAAACTGTTCCACCCAGCGGCGGAGGAGGAGATGGGATGATGCTCCTGCAACGATATGTGATGTGCAGACAGGTCTCATGCACATCCTAATCAAAGACACTAGACAGGACAGGCTGGGTGTTCTGGAACTTCTCATCACAAATCAGAAGCAAATACATGTTATAATTTAACAATAGGATCTAATGAGAGCGAGAGACGAGACTACCGGGGTGATACGACCTGCGAAGATGTTTGGTTTGGGTCTTTAATTCATTAGTCTGCTTCAAACCTCTCTGCATGCACAGTTGTCTGATAGCTTGTGTTTTTTTGGTCTGGCATCAGTCGATGTTTGTATGTGTGTTTGACTCCAGGAGGATCATGAAAATCCCCTCTCACCAACCTCTTTCTTCTCTTCATGTCTTAATCCTACTCGAGCATCATTCACATCTGATTGATCCCAGATCGTTGGAATCATAAATCTCTGATCTATTTTTAGCTCCGGATAAACCATTTGATCTCTCTTGTTTTTCCTCTCTCCATCTCTCCATCCTTCAGACCTGAATATGACAACAGTTTGGTTTCCGTTGAACTTGTTTGAACGCTCTCCTGACATCCAGCTCACCTCCCTCCTGATCGTCCTTATGTTTAAAAAGGTAACTCAATTCTCTCTCTCTCTTTCTGTCCTCCCAGGACTCTGACCTTGTCCTGACGTTCAACCTCTCCATGCATCGCTCCTGGTGGATGGAGAACGGCCCCGGGTGCAGGGTGACACCCATCACCCCTCCTCCCTCCTGGGCGCCCGAGGACCACCGATATATATCTATATCCGGCTGTATGATGGACTTTCAGTTCATCGAGGTCGCTCACTCCTCACTGCAGATACTCCTGGCCGTAAGTACTCGGGATGAATAAGTACTTTCTAGTGAGCACTGCAATTACAAACGAAAGCACCTGATCGTAGTACACATGTTTTATCACAGTGGAACTGTCGAGGCTACGTGAGTAGTCGAGGTGACTGCATCAGGCGGTCTATGAACAAACACACTATTATGTGTGATTATCTCAGCCAGAACGCCAGATGTAACTGACGATATAAATATATATATATATATATATATACCACATTAGCTGGCGTCTACAAGAGTAGTAACAGACGACGAGGCTTCTGGGTACGACAGTGATTAGCACCGATTGCACAAAACAAAACATGACGTCTCAGTAAGGAAACACAACAGTCAGAACGTAACCAGGTGTCATGTATTTATCCTTTATTCCAACCGCTTATTAGACTAAATACAACGAAGATCCTCAGAAGATTCCCTGTGATTATGTACGAAAAAAGCATCCTGTTAATCGACAGCAGCGTCATTTGTCATCGTTAGCATCGCGGACGTGATCAGTCAGTGACTGAAGGTGTGGTCCGTCTCTCAGGTGCGTCGCCCCGCCTCGTCGCTGCAGAGGCTCCGTCCGTGCCGCATGTGTGACGCAGCACTTTTTAAAACAACTGCAGTTTTATATTCCATACGTTTGCACTCACTTGTGTGCACAGCTTAATGCGTTTTAAAGTGTGTTGCAACAACTGTTGCTGTGGGTTAGGGGAATTGTGAGTGATGGCGCCGCTGCGTGGTTTCCCCTTTTAGAGGAAAATAAAGCATCTCGGCTCCATTAAGTTAATAACTTCACACCCTCATTAACATAGAATGGCCTAGAAAAGCTGCTTTAGAGACTTCCCACCCTCCATCTCAGCTCTTTTTTTTTGTCTTCTCTGTCTTGTTTCATTGTTGCTAAAGATTCCCCACTGTCTGTTTCCCCCTGCCCGGCTCCAACCCTCGCCCTCTGTATTTCCTCCTCTCCTGCACTGTCAAGCTGTGATAATTAGCAGGATCAGAAGAGACAGCGGAGGGAAAAATCCGGAGCGGGAATGAGGGAGGCCTGTCACTTTTCATCACAGTCTCCGGCGTGCACACACACATGCATATAAATATACACGCAATAAATAAACCGACGCATTTACGTGACTGCATGCATCATTAAATCAAATACAGAGACAGTTTTGGGGAATGTGTGTACCTGAGTATGTTTTTTTTGTCCCGTTCTGCATCTTCCTCCATCACGTACTGTGTCGACTCCCTGCATGCACCCTCTGTGTCTCCCCGTCAGTCGATAGTGGTACTTATACTGTGGCTGAGTGCAAGCCACCGCACAGCTGTACCGCTGTCTCGCTGTAATTGGTGTGTGGAAACACTGTCATGCTTCATGAGCACACTATACAGTCGGGTTCACTGGCTGACTGGCTGGCTGGTTTTACTATAATTGGTGGAAACACTGTCAGAGTTGTTAATAGCATAAGTTCAACGAGTTGACTGTCTGACTAAGTTAGGGGTTACGGTTCGGTCTGCTTGGGTTGGGCGCCGGGCTGGAGGGTAACGTAGGCTCGGGGGGGTGAAGCCTTACTGCTGGGCTGGTTGTTGTGTGCATCACACTGCCTACTGGTTAAGTTGAGATAATTTCCCTTAATGACTTCCTGGACAGAGAAAAGAGGGGAAGTTTGAGGGATTCAACATGTTTGTTTGACCCAAGAGCAGACACAGGACAACTGGATGGTTACAGGCCGGCTGGATTGTTAGGACACCGTGGGCATGCAGTGAAGCCGGACAACAAAGGGTTAATCACGCCGAGAAATAACTCACTAGAAACTTTACGTGAGCGGAGATTAAATGCAACCGCACGCCTGACAACCTGGTGACGACAAGCCCCAAGTTGTTACTCTGGAGACTAGCTGATGACAACCAGGTGTGCTGATGAAGACTGCAGGCAGGTGAGGAAGGACACTGGATTCAGGAGAGGCTCGGTAACACACACAGACAGGGGAGGAAGGGAAGAAGGAGGCATCAACCTCCCCCAACAGCTGCTTGCCGGCTCCTGCCAGGCCTATTAGGGTGCAGCTGATGAGACTGACGAATGGTGTCCAGGATGTACCGACAAGGAACTCAGCAGCACTCATCTGGGCTGTAGCAGATACTGAACCCTTGGATATCCAGGAGGCGTCGTCGGGTGGCCGTCCAGTCCTCAGATATCGTTCCTGGAAGCAGCTTTTCGAGCAGACTGTTTTACAGAGCCGCTGTTTGTTATTCAACAAATCAAGGGAAGGATAAGAGACATGATCGCATGTGAATTGAATGTCAGTCAACCAAGAGAAACACTCAGCTCTGCTGCACTAATCCCATATTTGTAGAACAAGTCGCACCTGTGGGTTTTTGTTTGAACTTTGCTATTTGCATTAGGAGCTGTGACAGAGGGAGGTGGATGCTTTCACTTCATTCACTTCACTCTCCTACACAAACACATTGAGATGAAAGGTATTATAGTGATTATTGATTGTTGTGATGCAATGATTTCTCGGCGCGTGACGAAATATTTCCATCACAGTTTGTTTTAACATCTGGGGGCAAAAAAAACATTTGAGTGGAAAGCGTTCTTCCACAGCGCATCACCGGATTCAACCCGGCGAGTCGCGAGACCTTCATCACAGGATAATTCATCTGCAGGAGCGGGGATGCATCTGTTACGGATGATCTCATTTTCGATTACCGCAGTTTGATTATACAGTAAAACAAAGCAAGATAATCAGACGTAGACAACAACTCGGTAATTATAAAGACAAAACATGCATAAACAGTGAGATGGCTGCGGAGTGGAGAAGCGTGAAATGAGACTGAATT
This sequence comes from Macroramphosus scolopax, assembly GCA_901007825.1. Classification (NCBI taxonomy): domain Eukaryota; kingdom Metazoa; phylum Chordata; class Actinopteri; order Syngnathiformes; family Centriscidae; genus Macroramphosus; species Macroramphosus scolopax. Next base: position 841 of record CAAKHC010013670.1, on the reverse strand, counting down.
CATTACTGGAATCGAAATAACGTCATGATCCTCCGGAATGACGGTCGTACATCAACCTTTGGGCTGATGCAGTTTTACAAGTATTACAGACCTTGAGGGAGATGACGCTGTCAGCACTTTCCTCGGCGAAAGATGCATCCTCACCAGGCAGAGGAGCTTCCTCATTGGTGGTGGACGAACTGCGTCACCGGGTGTCTGACCTATAGATGCCCTCTTCTGGCATCTCACTCAAATGGGCTCCTGATCCTTTTTGGCATCATCTTGTCAGGTTTTGTGTCCAAACTTGTTAATCTGCGAACCACATTTGACAGCACATCCACACCTTTACTCCCCGATGGTGCCACCAGCATGTATACCTGCTGTGCAGTATGATTAAGAAAGACTGTCCGCCTGTCTCCAGGAATAGTGTGTGTCCCCATGCACATAAAACACCCATAAGAAGAGTTTCTCGCCTGACTGGACTTTGTGAGGTGAAGTTGTGAAGTTGTACAAGTAATTGCTCGCCAGGCCGGCCGAGTAAATATCTCAATGTGAGTCCTGAGCTCGAGAGGCAGCTATTTCCAATTCCAGTCATCATTAGGAGCATCCTTCAGTTGTGCAGCGGTTACTAGGTAACCCTAATCCACGGACAAAATGAAAAAAGGGAACTATGTCTGCCTGAAAAAAAAATATGTGGAGCAGCTCAGAAGCTGCAGCCAAAGGAGGAATAAAACAAGTTTGGAACAATTAAGAGGGACAGGGGAGACGATAAAATACACTTTAACTACTCCTCTCTCACACACACACTCACATATACATGCACACACACACACACACACCCACACAGACACACACACACACA